>JAVQJG010020112.1:0-17008 GCA_036024015.1 Craterocephalus amniculus | reverse complement strand
TAGCCTGGCTATCGCGACTATAATGCGAGCATATAGTCTGGCCAAGACTAATACAGAAACTGTTTCTCAGAAGGGACGGTTGACCCGTCTCCTTCAAATGTCGCTGTTTGTGATTGGTCGAAGCTTACATCAATCAAAGTTTAAACCAATCACAGCACTCTTTTCTCAGCGGGGCTAACTCTTACCGAAGCCGGTCTGGAGCAAGGCGAAAACGTCTTTCCCTCCAACAAATGTCTCCAGGGCTACATGTTGCTCACATTTCACAGAGAACTTTCCGTTTAATTTGCTGAAAACAGAATCTCCCGCTGTGTCAAACGCTGCTGCTGCTCCATGTTAGCAATGTTGACGGTGTTGCTTCCTGTCGCGTCACTGCGTTGAGTCCGCCTCTTTGGATAATCTCGAAATTTATTGGCTCCCACTTTTTTGGGATTTTGGAAATCGGTTGAATAGGCCTCCTGGCCAGAATATATGGAGCTTGCGAATTTTAGTCGCAGTAGCCAGGCTAACACTATGTAAGAACATATATGAAAACAACAATTAATTTTTGGGAAATCTCATCCACCCAGATTTTATTACAACAGATGCTGAATCAGACATTTTACTATTTCATGGAAAATATTAGCTTATTTTGAATTTCATGGCAGCAACATATAATAAACGGTTTCTGCCCTATTGGGAACAAAATATGTGTATGTGATATTTATACATCAATGCACTTGCTTTTATTTACATTTTACACAACATCCCAACTTTCTTGGAATTAGGTTTAGATCAGCCACAGCAGGTTTCCTCTTAATCACTTATAGCCTTAGAAAGAAATCCAAGAACCTAATTGTCAAGGTTCATAAACATAGAACTCTTCTCTGCAGCTCTTCCAGTGTACTGAGGGAAAAAAGGGTCAGTTTTGTCAATCACCCTGTGGTGGAGGACAGATAAACTCAGCTTAAGTTTCAAGTTCTAACAGATGTCTTTCCCCTCCAATGTACAGTTTGAGGCTGTTCTGTTGGTACCACTATCAAATAGCACATGTAAAATAAAGTAAAGTCAATGACTGAACTTCAAGTATTTCTACGCCAATTCAAGTCGTAAGTGTAGTTAAACCATTTGCAATGGGAAATTCTTCAAATGGGCCAGCTGATATTCAAGGATTCCTTACCATCAACAACAAACGATGAAACATGATAAACATAATGATCCTAAAAATGGGTAATTCATAGAATACTTATTCTTCTTTCCAAATATTAAAGGCGCTTTGTGCGAGTTGAAATGTTAAATATAATTTTCTTTCCAGAACATCCTAGTAAAATTGACTGATGTGTAGGATGAGCCGATCTCTGTCCACCTCAGCTGCCTCTATAGTCCTGTTGCTGCTGCTAAGAGAGAGGGATTGGGGTTTGAATCCTCAGGGCATGCATGTGTGTTGACGCGCTGCACGAGCTGATTAATCTGGCCGTTGCCAGTACTGCATTGCAAAACTCCGCTGCCATTAGAGCATCATCGAGACAACACTAATAACTAAAAACGGATAACAAGAGACAGACAGGCTCAAGTGTCTCTCAAACGCCAACACATACTCCACGTCAGATAAAGAAAAGAAAAACTTTGTCCCCAAACTGGAGTCTGACCACCGCAGGAGTAAAGCGAGAGTCAACATCATAGCAGCTTTCAATAAACGAAGGGAGCTCCAATCTGCTCTGGGAATAAAACGGGAGAGGATATACTGGGAAAAATCAGGATTGATAATATTGCAATGCTAAGTTTTTAACATGCAACATTAACCCTATGTTCGCATACAAGCCAACAAAGACTCATGGCCTTTTGTTTGCAACGAGTGACAGCTAGCATTCGACAGCATTGCGCGTATAACTCTGCATATAACTATGCACCCGTGAGACTTACATTTTTGGTATAAATGGGTTTTGATGTGCCATTTGGAGAAAAACCTTTAGGGACTGAGGCACTGATCAACATGTCTGCTTTAGGTGCCTTCCCATTTAACAGCAGCAAAACTACAGAATATAATTTCACAAAACTGAACATACAGTCTACAACTCCATTAAACTGTTCATCTAGTTTATTAAGAGACAAATGCAAAACAGAACTGTGTGAGTGTTTGAGAGAGCAGGTTTTTGATTGATCAAGTGGATGAAAGAAAGAGTTTGTAGGAAATGAATCATGCCAGGAAATCTCATTTCACATTGCTTGAGAGCCCAAAACCGACTGTTAGTCCTCAAGTCCCATGATGTATTCCAGAAAGCTGAAAGAAAGTACTTCACGTCTGATATATGCAAACCCCCTCTTCTTTGCCCTCTTGCTGATCTCTTTTTCATCAATTAAGTTGACCGTTTTGGTCATGCATGATGAAATCCATTACCATGACAATGAGGACAACGGTGGGAGAGGAGAGGGGAGGAACTCGAGGGGGATGTTTAAGGGGAGGTGTAAACTCTCTGTAAGTTTCTCATGAGGACTTACTGGTCCACTAAGGATGCCCAGAGATTCTTATTAATCTGTTCAGGGGGATGCTTCTGCGGAGAAATGATCTTATCTCTGTACATCAGATGCTGGAACTACACTGTTTAGAGGATTGCATCTCTCTGGTCTTTGAGACATAAAAAGTACATGTATTGACATTGGGTTCAGGTAGGGGTCAGATCAGCTGAGTGTAGGAGACACAACCCAGCATTGCATGAACATGAAAAAACATTGCCCCTAGATTTATTCTACTTCACATCTTGCAAAAAGAATCGTATCCAACTTGTTGATAATTGTTTATTGATATTGCAAAGCTTTGGCCCAAATCCAGTTATTCTCATCATTCCTTCTACACCAACAAGGGCATTGATGACGCCTTTTCTTGATAAAAAGTAATCTGATAACTTACAAAAAGTTACTGATACGGGTTACTGATGAATATTCATGACACCTTCTTTGGGATATAAATGAGATTTAAACGGCAGAAGTCTTCCTGCAGCTGAAAAGTTCACTGTCGAGCCAACCTGATGATGACTGAGGAACTGATTTACTCAAGTTTTTGATCTGATGGTCATTTGTTGTAGAAAAGTTGTTCAGGTGAACATGAAAACTACAGTTCCTCTTCAAATCTTTACAGGTTCAGACAAGACAATCATCTGATGAGCTTTGTGATTATACCTATTTCTTGGGAATTACATATAATACGTTTTACGCTACATATTCGTAGAAGAAACAAAGATATGTACTAAGTGTATAAATACTGTAGAGCAGGTAAATGTCTCAGACATGATCATTGTTTGGTTTGGGTGTTCTTTCCAGGGCTTGACCTTTTCTTTTTTTAACTGCTCTCAGTTGATTTTAATTAGACACATCTTAAGTTTTCCCCTCAGGCCAGTATGAAACTAATTACAGGCAGCAAAACAACTCCAGGCTACAGGCTCCTTTTCACAGGTTGTCCACTGCATCAACTAACAGATCCTTATCTTCATCTTGTCTGTGTTGTGCTATGAGGGGCAGAAGAGCCAAGATATCCCATAAGAACACAAGTTAGTTTTTACAAACAATAAAATCAAGCTGCAGGCAAAGAAGATTGTCTCATTTACACAAAAATAACTTAAAATTCTCTCATAAGAATAAATAAAGAATATATATCCCAAAATGGCTGCATAAAATATCACTTCCAGCTTTTTAAATTTCTAAAAACATTAACACAAAACTTGTCTTGACCTGATTAGATCATATTCGGTACTGCTGACTAATTACAGCCAACTCTGCTGCTGATATTCAAACTGGGACTGGACCCACCCAATCTTCTGGCTTAATAATGAAGCCTCACAGCCAGAATTGCTTCTTTGTTTTGTTTTCTTCTTCCTTGAAGAGGGGATTAAATCATTTCAGAGTTCTAGCAGAAATGCAGCAACGATAAACAGAGTTTTAGAAGTGAGGGAGATGACAGGAAGATCTGGGGGACATCTAATTTCACATTGCCTGTCTGAAAACAGGATCCCATGACTTCTGATCAAATTTGATTAGAAATATATGTTTAAAAAACTATTTTTATTTCTTTCAGGTATGAGACCACAAAAACTAGATATAAAAAATATATGCACTAGCTGATTTTCAAGTCTCTCATAGAAAATATTCTGTTTCTTTTCATAGGAAGTCACATCCATCAGTCCTGTCTATGACACCCTCGAGGGATGTTGTTCTTGATACTGAGAGATTGAGGGAGACCTGAGGGAGAGCACAGGACCTGTATATCTCATAAGGATTGTGGGAGAACATTTGGGAAGACTCAAAATGAAATAGTGTAACTCTTAGGAGTAAGATAAAAATAATTGAACAAAATCTTTTCATTGTTTAACCATCTCCCAAATCCAATCCTGCTCTACTATATCACTATAATTCTATCCTGAGTGTTTTTTAATACATAAATAAAAACTTCAATAAACGTGAAATATTACTGAAAATAAGATAAATATGTACATGTCACATAAGACCCGATGTGTGAAGAGTTGTCCTGACTGGCTCATTATGAGCTGCTTCTTTCTTTGGCCACATTCTGAGTTGTGGCTTTTGTTCTGGCTAAACTCTGCCTTTACAGCCTTTCTGAGAGGATCTGATGTCTGAGTACATTCCTGCTCTGCAATAAAAGTCAGTGATATGAAACCTAAAAAAAATTTACAGAACAGCACAGGTTTGACCAAAAAAGGAGGAGGAAAAAAAACAAACAAACCAAGACTGCCCAGGTCCTAAAGGACAAAATAGAAAATAGCACATGATATAATTAAGTCTTTGTGAGGTTTTCAATTCAGGCAGCAATAAACTTAATTATTCTCAAACTCACTGGATGCACTCATCCAGTATTTGAAAGCATCTAAAGAGATTTTTTACAGTATTCGATTAAAATGAGTCTATACTAATGTTTGATTGTTAAGGCTCAATAGAGTTACATGAGGAAGCCACACAAAGAATCAAGAATAATTTATTGTCATTATGCTAGCATAATGACATTTTCTTCAGTAGCTCTTGGCTTCAGGTGCATTGAGTCACCAAAATAAAAAGTATAATGAAGGCAAATAAATACCTCTATAAATAAATATAAAAAGAAATTGAATAAAAGGAATAAAAAGGTACAGTGCTAATCACTGAACACAGGTTTATTGTTCATTGTGTGTGTGTGTGTGTGTGTGTGTGTATGTGTATGTGTCTATGTGTGCGTGCGTGTGGGGGGGGGGATGGGAATTAGCTGAGTTTCATATGTTGGGGTCTCTGCAGTTTTAGAGTTGCTCTGGCAGCAGAAATGACAGCCATAACATGTCTACTTATAACAGCATCCTCTATGGCAGGGGGACCAAACTTTTTGAGCCATGACCCACACGGTTACATCCACTGGTGACTGTGACCCCCCTCCTGCAATGACAATGACTAATTGTGTGATATCAGATGGATCATTCAGTAGGATCCGCTTAGTAGAAGGTGAAAATTCCTACCTCCCCCAAAAAAGAACAACAACAAAAAAAATAAAAAAATAAAAAATTGAAAAAATTCTCATCATCCCTCAACTTGAACTTTAATTTTTTTTACATCAATTTTGTCCTATTTTATTAGCAAAGCTGACAGGACTACGCAATGGCCAAACTTTTAAGCAGCCCAGTGCTTCAGACACTGAACGATGAAGTGATGGAGTCAGCCAGCTGACCCGTCTGTCAGTGCTGCTGTTAGTTTCGCTGACTCACAGAAACCTTTTCTGCTGACAGGGCGAACCGAGCTGAATGAGCGCTCCCACAGCGCGTGTCAGCAGCATCAGGTACAGGTAGCTACAACCCAACATCTCAAACGGTCAGTTTGTTAAAAGGATAGCCTGAAAAAACTCCCCTCTTCAAGCTGAAGACGCTTTACTTTGCTGCATTGGAGACCTATGGAGGAGTTCTCGGAAGATGTAGTCGACTACGATGTATACCCTGTGTAGTAGAGTATTCTCACAAATGAGAGTGTTTGAAAATAAAACAGAGACAAATTATAGTCATGAAATATATTCATGAAGAAAAACATTGAACAATTTTGTTGGAATCCAAAATGTTGAATAAAGCAGCACAAATTCTTTATTTCCAAGGAATGAGTGTATTTAACACTGATTACTTCCATTTGTTAGCTGAAAGCACCTTTCTTAGTTACAAAATAGAAAAGGACAGCATGCTATGAAGAGGCCTTGTGAGCGGAAAATTTTAAATCTTTATGCATAGATGTCAATGATTTGGCCTTTCATTATTATTCATTTCTATTTGTCTAGTTTTTTTTATATTCATGGTATATATTAAAGTCAGCTGTTCCCCACCGCTGCATAGGCTTCACATCTGGAAATGTCATGAAAAGCTAAAAGACGATTTGATGCAGAACCATAAAATGTTCTGACATTTCAATTCTGCATTAAAACTAAAAACTAATTTAATTTCAATAAGTAAAACCATTACTGTGGACTTATCAAAGTGTAAGGAGGCAGAGTAGGAGAATTAGGACACACCTGAAATAGATGTAGCAGGTGTGCAGGGACAGAGGCAAGCAGTGAAAGTCAGGTTACAGGAAAAAATGAGGCGGGCGGAGAGAAAGGGTGGCCTGCAGCAGTGTACAAAGCGCCTCTGACACTTTACACATCTGTGCAAAGACACTGACACTTTTAATTGTTGTAAAAAATCAAGCAAATTAACGTAATAACGCAACAACAACGTTTGTTTTCTAGTTTCTGCTCCACTTACAGAACCTACATCAAACTGCTGCATAAACCACAGGTCATAAATCTGTACACAGGAAAACTTAGCAGGATTAGCTTTTTGTTGTGGCGTATAATGACTTTGTCTTTTGTAAACATTGCAAAATTCTGGGAAAATTATTTGTAAACAAGCAGAGGAAAGAGACTGTAATGCTGCTGCTTTGAGGCTCACCAGAGAAGTGCATCATCCTAGGATTTTAGATATGTCTTTGGCAGAGACTTGGTGCTACTCTACTGATGATTTTTCTGGCCAGAAAGCAAATAAATAGTTCAACATTAGACCTGTACTGGTTCCCAGCTCCTTAGGAGGAAATTACATTTTCTAAATTTTTTATATAAACAAACATGGCTTTGACTATCCTTTCCAGTAAATGTAGTGAGTTTTTAGCCTGTGAAAACTGGAGGACTGTAGGTAAATTGACCAATTCCTACACGGCTGACGGCATGTTTTCAATAGTCTTTGTCTTGCAGCAGAAACTTTAACGTAGGATCTCATCTTTACTATTGTTTTTCAGATGCACTGTTAGTGTAACGATACAAAATTCAGAAAATCTATGATAAAATACATCCAGTAAAAAAGACTTCTCCAAGTAAGAAGCAGTACTGGCAAGTTTCTATCTCATCTCTATCCTTACCACTGTACATATCATTTCAGTTCACTGTAATAATCTGATCCACACAGCCTTAATGAAGCTGAAATACAAGATTGATCTCTACTGTTAGCAGCTCCTGAGCAAACCTGCCAAGTGGCTGGGTCCAGAAGTGGATAGGGCATGGATGCCCTCTGAGAATGTAAATGAAAAGCTCAGTGACTCATAGCTGTGATTCAGCTTTTAATAAATTATAAGAGGTGATTAAAGATCAGGCACTACTCTGTTTCAGGTGTTTAAGACACTCACCCAGAAGTTGTTCTGAAAGAAGGCCATTTTCACTCAGAGTTTCACGGCAATCTGTAAAAAAACAGACAAAAACAAACCATTAAAGCTGACAACCAGACATTTCCTGTTCAGTTTGACCCGTCGTTTGTTGTTCAGGATAGAACATATATATATTTTGGGCTTCTATTAGTCTATAAAATTTGTTTATTGTCTCAACATTCTGAAAATTGCAGTATCAAACTCAACAAATTGTACACAACGAGCTTCCTGACATTCCTGTCGCTGAACCAAAAAACTTGCACCTGCAGTGTGGGAACTCCTAAAGGAGACATGCAAGGATCTGAACAACTGACTTCAAAGAAGAAAATCGGGATGGAGGATGTTGATGAAGAAGAGAGTGTGAAGGTGTGACAAGAGACGGGGCGGATAGAAAGACCAGGGGAAAAGACAAAATCGATGGAGGGGATGAGGCAGAAGACATGTTTCTAACCACCAAGGAGATGATGAGACAGATAGTCCTACTGGCTCAGTCAGATGCTGCTGCTGAAAAGCTGCTAGTACTTTTACTGAACAGCTACTTTGTTTATCAGCGTTGTCCAACGTCAACTTCAGCCCACAAGCGTGTGCTCTCCGGATCCCAACACTTTCCGAGCAGCCTGAGATCCTTCCACACATTTCTCAGGAGTGGTAAGACGAGAGCAGAAAACTACTGATATTCATGAAAATCAGTGGCACTGCAGGCCTAACAATGACTGAATATTAATACATGATTGATGCATTACCCATGTACATGTACTGTAGGGCTGTCCTGATACCACTTTTTCACTTCCGATACCGATACAGAGGGTTGAGTATCGGCTGATACCCCATAATGATACCTACATTTTGTTATGAGCAAAATATTGTGTCAAACCTCACCTCAAAACCTTAAGGTGTAACTGATGAAGTCCACAACAGAAGGTGTGAGAAAAACTGAAGCATTAATTTTCAACCAATGAGTTAATTTAAAATAAATTTAAAGACTTTGTGTCACACACAGCACATTTCACATTTCTGTTAAGAAATGATTAAAAAGAAAAGAAGAAAGAAGAATAAGAAAAAACAGCCTGAGCAAACCCAGTAGAAAATGAACTAGGGAGATCTCGTACAGGGTGTACCAAGTGTGCTGGTCAGGCGAAAGGGCTGGATAGAAAATCTTGATCACCTGGTATCAGCAACAGGCATATTTAAACACATGCCGATCCTGTCCGATACAAGTTTTTTTTGTTGGTATCGGCACCGATACTGGCATCGGATCGGGACAGTCCTAATGTACAGTGAGCTGTGTTTGCTCGGTACATCTACAATAAAGGTCAGAGCAGACTGTGCTTCTTAAAGAATCTAAGAATTTTTAACATTTGCACCAAATTGTTGAAAATGTTCTGTAAGTCTGTTGTTGAAAGTGCAATCAGCTTTGCAGTGACCTGCTGGGGAAGCAGCATCAGAACCAGAGACATGAAGAGGATCAGCAAACTGATCAAGAAAACGGTTTCAGTGCTTTATCTCCCTTTCTTTATCAAGATCCCCATTAGCTTATGCAAAGCAGCAGCCATTCTTCCTGGGGTCTTTAAATTTTGCAAGTGACGATAAAGCACAATACACACATAACACAAGGCGATACATATAATACATGAACACAAACTCACACAAAACATACCACACCCCACATAACACGAATATAACACTGAAACCACAACAAACACTAAAAGCTCCTACACTGAATCATCATTAAAAGAAAGAATAGTTAAATATACAACAAAAATGACTGTCTCGCTCGATGATGCCATGACCCTTTAACAAGCCTGGACACATAGAAACAATTCTGCACAAGCTGATGAAGATGATGGAGGATTTTTCACACCCTCTCCACAACACAGTGATGAAAAAAACTGTGTTCAGTTAGAGGCTCGTTCAGGTCCGATGCAAGACAGAGAGGTACAGCAGATCCTTCCTTCCAGCTGCCTCAAGAACAAAACCCTAAATTAATTATCATTGTAAACAAACAAACCAAAAAAACCTACAATACTGAATTTCCCTCTAGGATGAATAAAGTATTTTTCAGTTACTTTTTTCATGAGTCATTTGAGCTGCTGGGAAAGCTGATAATTATATTGATCCCAGTTTTTACAGCCAAGCATGTTTTTTCATGATAAGCAGAAATTCAATATACTTTAGCGTTGCAACTGGGTCACTCACACAAATTTCCCCATGTTGATAAACCAAGAATTCATATTTCTAACTACTTTAATTTGTCCACATTACAGTTAACCAACTTGCAGCTGTCTTCTGTACTTTTCTTTGACTTCCCCTGACCTGAAACCCGCAGAGACTATTTGTGGGAAGAATCATGCTGTGATGAAGCACCCAGTGTCTACTATAAACAAGGAGTCTATGAAGGATCAGGACAACTCGCACACAGCAACACAAAAGAGCATTCGGTAATTAGAAAAATGATTGAAAAACTAACATTTCACCATTGGAAGTTTTATTGTTTTAATGAATGGGGCCATTTAAATTTCTAGCAGAGGTAATTTCCATGTAACAGCAGCTGAGCAGACACCTTTTCACCCCCAGATGTAAAAGAAACACAAACCCATTAAAGAAACGCACTATAACGCTCGAATCAGGTCCTGCTCTTTCCAAGAGAATCCATAATGTGTGCAAGTGTTTCACTGGGGCTGCCCCATACGGGGTTCCTGCTATCTGTTATTCTGCTGACTGCGTGCGCTTCGGAGTGTGTGTGTGTGTGTGTGTGTGTGTGTGTGTGTGCTGACAACAGCCTTTTCCCCGTATTGGCATGGACTCAGCTCAGGCCAGGTGATCTGGCATCAAGAGACAGCATTACACAGAAACAAACACAGCGACATTTGCAGTAAAAACACACACAAACACACACCTCACACCTTGTTAATTAGCTCAGCGGTGGGACTGGAGGCCCTGCAGACAGCTTTCTTCTTGGCAGATCAGGACAGTCCGGCCCAGGAGGGGAGGAAGCACACAGAAATACAAGAGCAAGGCCACATGGAGTCAGTTTTACCTCTCATCAGTTTCCATTTCACTTGTTTCATTAAGAGAACGACTATGTCCCGTAATAGCTTAACCCTTTAACTTTCACACAGAAAAAAGCAAGAAAGAAATGTTCCTTTGTGTTTTCTCTTTTCTTTTGAACAAGAAAAATACGAATAAATGTTTTTTAGCAAATAGTTGAGATAAAAGTTAATAATTAAGTAGTGACAGTGAAATGGTCAAAATTTGAACCTGTAAACGGGATAACAACCTCTTTCATGTTACATACCCAAACCAATTGGTAGAGACGGTTCAGGCAGGTTTATTTTATCAATTCTTCACTAAGATTCATGGTAATTTCTGAAAATTGGATGACAAAGAGTTAAGTATGAAACAAAAACAAAGGTTGGTTTCCTTGTGTGAAAGGAATCCCAGATTAAAAAGGAGCAAATCTAGCTACACAGACACTAAGCAATGAGCCTTTTTTATTTGTTCAGACTGATCAGGGTGGAGCTGCTGCACCTTGTCGTTCTGTTTGAAAGGGGTTGCAGCGTTTGCACCTCTGATCCAAGCATAAATCCCACAGAACCAAACCGAATCGTGCACATGTGTTTAAAGGCTCAATGATATCTGAATGTGAACGCGTACGCCAGAGGCCCGTAACCTTCCCGCTTTTCTCTGCTCCGACTGGCTGGCGAATGAGATTCCATGAAACAGGTATTCTGCATGCATGCATGTCTGTCAGCAGAAATGAACAAGGCAAAAACACAATCTGATGACAATATTTATACTCCAAAAGGTACAACACTCCTGTAAGTGAGAGCTGGCAATGTGTTATAGGTCATAACAGACATAAACCCGTTTTCAAACAGCAGTGAGGGCATATTGGCATATTGGCACAACAGACACACCTTTATTAATCCACCACTACTCCTGTTGGGTCATTTAAAGGGAGCACACAGAGGTGTTGTAGCCACACATCCTGATACCGTTCATGCAATCAGCTTAGGAAGGGGCGATATAAACCAATTGTCATTTCTTGATAATTTTTTCCTCAATCACGATATATGATATATAGCTCATAAACATTTTTTTGTCAAGTAAACAAAGAGACAGTTCTAATTTACAGCCTTGAGTTCAAAATGCACTTTTATTAAGGTTCAGAAGCACGTGTCCATTAAAATATTTGACTAAAATAAAAGTAGATGTGCATTAAAATAATAAAAAAATACTTTTCAATGACCATAACAAGGATACAGTTGTTTAAAATGCTACAAAAAAAGAGATATTTTTAACTAAAAAGAAGGTAACTAGATATACAAGATATTCCCTTATTCTATATCTTGGATGACAAAAACTGGATATATCTGAAAATTTTCATATATTTGCCAGTTCTAACAATTCCATCAATTCACCCTGTGACCATGTCTGCTGCCGGCTCAGAGGTGCATCAACTTCCACGTCTCTCATTCTGCTTCCATACTCAGCAAACAGGACGCTGAGGGTGCATCAGGCACAGCTCTTATTTGCATACTATTTGAAAGTGCACACTAAAATGTAGGATGCAACCTCTAACTGGTCAGTGAGTTAGCAAAGGTACGACACTGTTTTTTTATATCTTTCGAAATTTGATCGAAAATAGCTGTAGGCAGATGTGTTATGCTGTATTTAAAACATTTACTCTGCTGGGTGGATTAACATTTAGTCATTAACGCTACACTCGCCATGTTTGGCCTCAATAAATACCTCAGAGACTGGCTGCCATCAGTAGTGTGTCAGGCAATTTGTTTAACTACAGATTCACTTAATATATGATAAAATAGCATCAGTTCGGATTTTATCTTAATAATTTGGAGATGATTTAGAACTCCAAAGACCAAACAATGTCTAGATCTTTTCAAAAGATTTTTAACCCACCAATAAGTCATATCTGGCAGGTTTTCATGGCGAAATACCCATGCAGGGGGACTGTGATCCTGCCAAAATACCAGATGGTTTTCACAACCAAAAAGGGGGGCAGTGGTAGAGCATGAGAAAACAGACACACGGTATTGATGAAAGCGATAACACACCCCTTCTTTTATCCTCATCACAGCCTGGTGTCCCATAAGGCAACATCCTGTTCACCTGAGCTAATTAGGCATTTTGTTTTTATCCTTGCAGTTTTGAGTACAATCCATACACAAAAGAGACAGGGGTGTGTATACCAAGACCCCATGGGGATACCCACTATGGTGGGATGTATAGAAGCAGCTGACATCTAGCATTCTCCATCTGGTTCCAACTACACATTCAGCTGAAATCAGCTCTGAAGCAAACAACCCTCAGAGAAGTGGGACACGGTGTGACCTTGATTTCTCATTTTCACTCAGATTCATATTCAATCCACAAATTGTCAGAATAAATTTTGGATAACAGACTCTGCAGACATGGCTGATACATATAACATTAACTGTAAACACTCCACATACACAGCAAGGAGACTAATTAAGGCTTGACATTTAAAAATGTGATTTATTCTGACTTGCCTCAGTTACCATGGTGTCTGTTACAAAATGTACAAAGTGTCGGGTCTGTTTTTGTTTATTTATGATAAGGGATGGCCATTCGATTAAAGGGAATAAATGTAAGATTTTGCTGAAAAATATCTTTGAAATAGCCTTTTTATTTGACCCTTTACAATTAAAACATGGTTTCATGAGCAGATCAGCACCGGAGCATCTATAAGCCTGTATCTTATCTTCCTGACTCTACCTCGGGTCGAAATGTTCCCACGCAGTTCGGCGGATGTGACATCAAGCGCGATCATGTGAAACGGTTACGGGCCAGCTTGGCTATCGATAAATAAGACAATTTCTGCCACAAAACTCCTTAATTTCACCAATGTGTTGTTATGAATCACAGCTCTGATCTCTCTGTGAGCTCCATGCACTTGGAGTTGCGTTTTTGTGGTGATCTGTCATTATTTACAGCCACTACAGGCACTGCGATGCGGCGTCATCAAAGTCCTTACTCCAAGTTAATGGTAAATAACGACAAATTACCATTAAACCAAGTTAACAGAGGGATCGGACCAGGGATTCATAACACATTGGTGAAATGGAGCAGTTTTGTGGCAGAAATGGCCTATTTAGAGGCTGCGTGAGCTGGCCCCGTTCACTCCAATTATGGTAGATGTACGCTGATTGGAGCTGATCTAAATATCTCCCGAAGGTGTTCAAGTTGCACCAAAACTTGTGGGCCTTTAAGTCTTTAAGACCAAAACTGTCTGGTTGAGTAAATGATCGTATTTCATGCTAGAAAATAGATCCAGGTTGTCATGCTCAAGCTCACCATGGAGGCTGCAGTGCCGCTAAGAGCCATATATGGAAGTCGCTAGTTCAAAACATTACATAGAGTCCATTTAAATTTGTCTTAATTGTTCATCAGGAGAATTAACGATCGATTATCGTTTAATCATTAAAATTTAAATCAAGTATTAATAACCTATATCTTAATTAGGTAAGGTAGAAAAAAACTAGTTTGTTTCCTTATTTAGATTTTAACTGCAAAATAAACAACTCTTGTGGCAGTTAAAAAGGATTCATTCAGTGGTTATACAGAAAAATATGTACTTATTTGCAACTTCAGCACTAGTCTGAAGACGCATTAGATTAATTTATTAAAAGATAATGTAATCGCTTTAAATCTCAATGATCGATTAATCCATTAATTATTCCCATCCTTATTCATGATTAAAAGATCCAGGGGAAAGCTTAGATAATGGAATAATTAACAACAATATTGCTTCTTAACCACAACACAGGTACAGAGTTAACTTCAGTAACAATCTGTTGAAAATCAAGAGGGGAAACGACGTTTAAACAAGAAAGTTTAAATGAGTTTTAATGAGTTACGGTTTCTTAAATGTGGGTTCTTCCAAGTGAACAAGGATTATCAGGAAATAGTACTCTGCATCTGTAACAATAAAACCAAACTGAAGGCGTTATTGGTTTGCTGCACACCAATATCCAGGACAAAAACTTAATATTCTCAATATTATCTAGCTTTTATTACCTTTTCCAAAACACATCCTTAGCTTTTTTATTATCTGGCAGGTAATTCCAAGATATGAGACCAAATTTGAAAAGAAGCATCTGTGTCTCTGAAATTCTCAGACAATTCTCTTTAAACTGCAATTGAAGATAGAAAAAGAAGGTCTGCAGCTACTCAAGTAAAAGAAAATGCACATCTTTTACTTGGTGTTGCTCTGATTATATTATAATACATAAAAACACTGGAAAATCATGTAAACAGTTCTATTGTTTTGTTAGACGTAGCAGCAGCCTAGTCACATGCAACGCAAAGACTTAGATGCCGGTCATTAGCAGACAGAACGAGCTAGCACCCAGCCTTATCAATGAAAACACATTGACCTCCTCTCCTGCCATCCTCGCACTGCCTGACACAACAGATGGCTGCCAAGAGAAATTAAGACGCAAAAAAAAAGCAACTGAAGAGGAGTGAAAGAAATTTTCACACAGCAACAAAAACCTTCCACAAATCATTTCATTCCTGCAGGAAATAAATGATGCGTCCTGTCCGCCCATAATGAGCGTTTCTGTTTTCACTTCCTTTCCTCCTGCTTCTGCCAGAGTTGGCTTTACTGGCAGATGTCTCTCTGAAGGCAGAAACGAAGGTCAGCACAAATTTCCTCCTCCTCCTCACCACCTCACCTGCTTTTCTCCCTCCAACGGGCGAGAGAAGAAAAAAAAAAGCGAGTTTATTCAAGAATTACTCTTCATTCGTCAAACACCAGAAAAAAGCAGCCGGTTTTCTCTGCCTTAAGGAGCACACTGAAAATGTAATCTAGTTAAATATAATGGCACGGCCGAGTGTGGAATGACGAAGCTTCAGCAGCCTGAACGGGCACATCCGTCAGGAGCCTGGGGAGCAAAGCTGAGGGGAGAAAGTAAATGATGCAAAGGAAAGGAGGAAAGAAGGAAAAAGGGCAAGTAGAGGTGAAAAGCAGATGTGAGCAAAGGTAGCTGGATGGTTGGAGAGCTGGGAAAATAAAGCCAACAGCTGTCTGTTGTCATCAGATAGGTGCACCAAGATAATCCTCAATTCTAAGAACATGAGAAAAAAAAAACAGTTAAAGGGACTATACCCGATTTCACGTCCAGCTAGCTTAGTTAGCGCTAGCGGCTACTTTTCTTCTAGCTTTTGTGTGACGCTTTTTCTTGGCTAAGGGGTTTAACTTTCATAATTTGACTCCGGATCACAAGGGGAACACTATTACTGGCTGATCGGAGTCTGGACGTTCCAAAAATTAACCCGGCAGAGAGAGCGCGTCACGCCAATGCTAAAAAAACTAGCCGCTTTTGTAAACTAAAATGCCCTGAACTCGTACACATGCGCAATCAATGAGTCGTTAATTGTAATGAAATTACCCCTTTTACCACGTAGAAAACCATTTTTCTTAGAAAGATTAAAATAATATCAGGTATAGTTCCTTTAAACAGATGCAGAAGGTCTAATTGATCAGATAAAGGCATTAAAATTGCTTGTTTTGGGTCTGCGTTGCCTTTCCAGCATCTTCACCCTGCAAATAAAAGTCCTGAAGAAAACACAGCCTTTGTGTTTAAAACGTGTTTAATCATCAGCGTATTTGGAGTGTAGGTTTGAGCTGAATTACAGCTTTGAGTATAGGACGGTGTAATTACACGTGCACCAAACCTGGTGATTTCAGGAGAGAAAACATGGACCCAGCGTTGTATATAGAGAGGCAGCTAAGCCCAACATCTCTACCCGCTGCAATGTGTTTGTTAGCTGTCTTACTTGGTTATTAGGTCACGTTTAAGCTGCTTGCATTTTATAGGAGGTCAAGGTTATTCCCCGGGCGTTCGCGTCTTCCACTGATCCCCGCTGATTCGCCTCTATCTGCTTCGGCTTCTCTGCAAATATTAAATTTTGTTTGTTTTTAAATTAAAAAAACTAAACAAAAATAAAATTAATCAAATTTATTGTATATTTTCATTCATAAAATTGCAGAAAATAATCAAAATATGATATTTTGGAATTAATTACATGAAATTGATCGTATAAAAGTTAATGAATTTATTTTAAATATTTTAAGAATTTGTTGATCCATTGTGATGTGGAAGTTAAAATTACTATAAATAATTTAGATATATACATAAAATATCTAAGTTAAAATAGTGACATAGACAATGTCATAGGTAATTATTTCCCTCATTCATTGGTTTAACAGCAGCAAAGTGAAAGTGATGAGGTTGTTTTCGTCATGTGACGTCATCTTGTTGCATATTTGACCTTATCTGACACGTGTGTGATTGTT
>JAVQJG010020098.1:0-27750 GCA_036024015.1 Craterocephalus amniculus | reverse complement strand
TAACTTTCAGAGTACAAGTGCTGCATACTCCGCCTAGTGGTACCCTCCGGTATTTACCGTTTTGGCTGCGGTGTGCCTACGTAGTTTACAGCAAGTATGTACACAGACCAGAAAGAGCGCTTGCGGGCACGCTCGCGTACACAGCAAGTATATCCCAGCCCTAAATCTGGAACTGGGAACAGCTGGGTCACATGACACCAGCCTGAGTAAATAAAAACTGAATTCTTGTTATTATACAGTCATTTAAGGCCTGCTTAGTTCTCTGTAAACATTGTAATTTACAAGTGTTCATAAGTTTCATTTAAACATTATTATTACGTTTTACTGCACAGTCATATGTATAAAAGCTGGTTTCTCTGCTCTGCCCAAAAAACTCTAAGTCTATGGTGGATCATGCTGAGGGGTCACATGCAGGTAAGAGGAAAGCACTGGAACACTGATGCATGCAAACAAACACACACATGCATGCACATACAGGGCATACAAACACACACAGACACCATCCAGAGGTGGTGCATGACTGGGAGGTTATCAAAGAGGCCCAAAGGAGTGTCAAGGTGAGAGGTGAAACCAGACGGGGTCAAAGACTGAAAGGGACAACATCTCCACACCTGGCTCTGGGGTGTGTGTGTGTCTGTGTGTGCAGGAGTGTTTTCAGTGTGTTTGTGTTACACTACTTTTATATTCAGTTCAGATTATGTTAGTATGTTCATTTTAGCACATTCTTTATGTGTGGGCAACATTACGGGTGAAATTGTGTGTGTGTACTCACACTGCGTGCTCGGGTCCGTATCTGTGGTCAGTTTGACGTAGTTGCTGGGAAAAAGGCCCTCCCTTCCATTGAGCTCTCCTTTCCACCAATCACAGTCATCCTTGTTGAGCACCGTGATCACCTGACCCTTCTGGAAGGCCAGCTCGTCATCATTCTGGGCCACGTAGTCGTACATGCCAATCACCTGGCACAGAGCTTCGTACCGGGAGACAGATAGGATGTATTTTTAAAGCCAGACACAAGGGGACTAAAAAAATTTAATAAAATTAAATGGAAAAAAATATTTTAACTGAATAAAATAATATATTTAAAAATAACTAAATAAAAGAATAAAATAAATGAAAAATATGTTAAAATAAAAAATACAGCAATATATTTTTCAACGAAACAGAAAAAATATCTTTAAAAAAATTAATAAAAATAGAATAAAAATATAAAACTAAACAGTAAAAATGTGAAAAAACAAATAAAAAGATATAAAAAAGTATATATTTAAAAATAAAGTAAAATCCAATCTCCCACCTGTTCTTTGGGTTTCATGTAACAAGATTAGTTCCGTCACAGTCTCATTTAACTTAACATTATGGTATGAAACTTACATCGATCCATCTAAGATTTTCTTTTCCATTCTTATTTAACAAATTGATGTTTACATTTCATAGCAGAATTCACGTGGAGTTATATGTGTGTACCTGTGCTGGCAGGAGCCAGTTTAGGAGGGGTGGGCTCTGTAGGAGTTGTTTTGCTGGTGCTGGGACTCAGCAGTTTCACATAATTTGCAGGAAACCAACCAATCTGACGCTTCTTCCCTCGAGCCTGGATCAATACGAACGCATCAAAACATCAGATAAAAACAGTTAACGGAAGGAATCCTCACATATTCATTAAAAACAATTCTATTTTCTCTTTGACAGATAACAAATTATTAATTTCAAGATGTTTTCATGTGATATATCCTTAAAAATTGATCTTTTACCTTTTCATGTAAAAAGTTTTTGTATAAAATGACTGAAAAGATCCTTGTCCACATCATTAATTCTGCACATCTAAAAAAAGCATGTTGTGTTCTCATATATTTCTTGTTTGTGTACCTGGAGCTCACCCTCCCACCAGCCCCCTGGGTTCTTTTTCCTGATGAGGATGAGCTGCCCTGGAGCTAACGTCAGCTGCTCTGCTCCTGTTGCACTGTAGGGGGCGATCACCTGCGCGATCTCTGCAAAAGGAAAGAACATGAAGAGGATGTTGTTGACTCTGAGTTCAAATACTAACGAATCTTTTCAGCTCTTTTACTTGCATTTAAAGACATTTTAAGACAGATGTTTGAATTAAATTGTGGAGTTTGGTGTGATTCAGCAGCACAGCTGATGTTTTAGAGTTGTTTCCAGGACTCACCTGGTTTTTTCCCCAGACTTCCCGTCTTTCCTGCTGGTCCCAGTGACTGGAGACAGAAAAAGTGTCATCAAAAAGATATTTCCTTTTCTCTTAGACTCATAGATTTGAAATGACGTCTCACCTCTGACGCTGAATCGCGTGGTTTGACGTAGTTGGACGGAAAGACTCCGGTCTTTCCTCCCACCATGCCCGTCCACCAATCCCCTTCCTTTCTGGTCACCATGACGATGTCTCCTTGCTGGAAGCTCAGGTCCCCCTGTTCGCTGCTCTCGTAGGTGTACATGGCGATGTATTCTGTAGACAGCAGGAGTTTTGCTCAGCGACAGATATCCAGATAGGTTTTAACAACAGTTCACGTGTAAAAACTTGTTGGTGTGCGTTACCTTCTCCAGAGTCAGAGGGTTTTGTTGGAGAAGGGGAGGGACGTTTTCCATTGGGCGGGCTTTCTGACATTACAGGTTCACTAAGACGGACGGGAACAAAACAGAAAAATCTTCATAAATAAAACAAAAAAAGAAAACTAACATTTCAGCATGGTGGCTTTAATAAGAGCATGAAATAAAATTAAAGTGATCTTCTTCAGCCAAGAACTGATTGGCTATCTAACAGACCAAATAATCTGTATAAATACTTCATTTCCTTCTTCAAATGGTATTTCTGACTTTATTATGAGGTAGGGCTGGGCAATATGAACCAATTTTCATATCTCGATAATTTTTTACTTAGTTAAGATATGCAATATGTATCCCAACATAAATTTTTTGGTCAAGTAAACAAAGAGATGGTTCAAATTTACAGCTAAATGCACTTTTTTAAGGATCAGAAACACGTGCATTAAAATATTTGACTGAAATTAAAGTAGATGTGTATTAAAATAATAAAAAATACTTTTCAATAAGCAGAACAAATATACAGTTGTGCAAAATGTTAAAAAAATAGATATTTTTTTTAACTCAAAAAAAGCTAACTCGATATATTCTATTCTTATTCTGTATCTTAAAATGTTTTTAATAAAAAGGGGCTCAGATGATATTCACAGAGCCAATGAACTGAATAGTTTTTAATGCAAATGTGGGCCATGAAAGCGGAATGTGGAGTTTACGGAGCAACATCTTTATCTTATAAACTTCTGGAGCATTTCATGCTGAAGAGTTTCCTCTACAATTGAGATCAGCTGCTGATTCCAGAGTTTATATCATCATGTTATATTATAGAGGAATCAAAGTGCAATGTAAAACAATGAGGCGCCAAAGGGTACAAAGTCTGAGGCTCTTGCTTAAAAACTCTGTAAATGCAGTTTTTTCCTGGTGAAAGCTCTCAGCTTGTGTTGTATGGGATTCATTCACTGGTTACACAGGAAAATAAGTGCTTGCTTACAATTTCCGCACCAGTCTAAAGATACATTAGATTTATCAGTTAAGAAATAATGTAGATGATTAAAATCTTAATGATCGATCAATTGTTCGTTGATTAATTATGCCCATCCCTACTGAGAATATTTATATATTTTTTCCAAAAGAGTTTCTTTGTCAGACTGGCGACTGAGACAAGTTATCACTTGTGACTGGACCATTGGGTGATTTTTACTGGAACTGCTTTGACCCTGAAAAGTAGGAGCTGTAGTTTCTGAAGTTTCACCTACACAGAGTTTTTGCTGCGCGCTGCAGCAGCAGCAGAGGCCGCAACCGTGATGTTGGCTGAGATGAGCTTGACGTAACTTTTGGGGAACCAGCCTCTTTGTCCGGTCTGAAGTTCACCCAACCACCACATGTCCTGCTGCTCCAACACAGTTATTATCTGTGTAGAAACATTCGCATGATCAGATAAAAACAACAGGAGATGCGAGCTAAAAACATTAGCAATCGCTTGATTTCTACCTCATTTTTGTTGAAGTTGAGGTGGTTGTCCTTTTTGGCTCTCCAGGGATACAAAGCCTGAGCCTGGAGACCTTCGACCTTCTCCCCCTGATAAGCAGAGCATCACAGTCATCATCAAAGTGCAACAGGATGTAATCTGAAGAAATATTATAGTTTCATTACCTGTCCTAGTACAGGAGAAGGAGAGGAGCCCGTGGTCATGGTGGCAGGTGTGAAGGCGGAGCGTTGCCGTAGCTGAGCAGAGGGAACGCTTAGAGATGGGTTCTGATTCGGTGGAGAGGTTGGCCACGGGTCCCATCCCTCGCTGTCTGATTGGCTGGTTGTGTTGGAGGGCCAACTGGAAATAAATACAGACGAGATTTAGATGACCGTGTCCGACGGTGACTGGTGTTACCAGTAACAACAGCCGGGCTTACGTCGTGCTGAAGTCGGCCCAGTTACTGTTGGCAGACGATGTGGAGGAGGTGGTGTGTCCGGGGGCTGGAGGGGGTGTGGTTAGCGGCTGCTGGGCTGAGGTGGGCAGGGCTGACGCCGTGGAACGAAGGCTGATTGGCGCTTCGCTGTCGGGTATCCGCTCTGCATAATTAGCTGGAAACCAACCGGTGCGGCCTCGGAGCTCCCCCCCCAGCCACCCAGGCTCGCCTGTTTGGGACTCATCCACCTGGTGAAGCAAAAGAGGAAGCATTATAAAAAAAAGCCGAAACACGTGAGGCGCTCTGCTACTAGTTCAAATGTTTCTGAAGGAGTATCAGAGTCATGGTGGAGAAGAATGTTGATGGAAACAACGGGTGACTTTCGCTACAGGAGCAGCTGTTTACTCCAGGAAGTATCCTGAAATAATCCGCAGTCAAGGAAGTAGCATTATAAAGGTATATGATACATCTCTAACACTAGGGATGCAAACAATTAATCATCAATTAATTGTCAATAATAAATTACTAGATGAAAATAAACTAATTGCAAATAATCGCATTTTGAGCCTGTAATTCCTCGCCAGCCCCCATGTGGGTGCACTTGATGCTAGAAGTCCTTGACGGCCATGTAGGAACACAAGAGAAGCTGTCCTCTGACCATAGATATAACTAGATTTCATTTAATTTACTTTAATTTAATTAATAATAATAATAATAATATATATAAATATAATAATAATAATAATCAGAAGAAGAATATATTTGTTTGCATTGTTCCATCTGTGAATGTGATTTTCCCTGCTGTTAAGAATAAATATTTTATCAAGGAATATGATTTGCAGAAAGATAGCCTTTTTGTATAAAAGGAACCTGTTTATTCAGGGAAATTCAGCTTCTCAGAAAAATTTCCGCTTATCAATTAATTGATCGATAAGATGAAACAACTATCCAATAATGAATTACTTGATAGCATGCATCCATACTCGTCCACATACACTCCTAGACAAGAATCCTGCCATCACTATGAACCTGCATGTAGACGGTCTGCAGAGCTTATTTAACCCCATCAGTAGTGATTTTTTTTTTAAGTATTGTAAAAATGGACAGATGTTAAGAGTCTTTACAAAGTTAAACCTGCAAAGCGAAGGCACGTGAGGATGACTAACATGTTACTGAATAATGTACAATGTTTAATCATAAGAATGGATAAAAACAATTTAAGCTGAGAAAGCCTTTGTTTATAGTTTGAGTCCCAACTGCAAAGCTTTGCATTTCACAGCAGCTTCTCTCAGCCACAACCGTAATGTGCAAAAGTCTTGAGTCATCCTTAATTTCTTCAGTTGGTACAACTCAACAAGTAAATATTTAGGGTTTTTTTGTATTTTTTAAGCTGCTCCATTGGTGAGGAGGATTAAGAAGTCTCATATATTTGACGGGGTGTTCCTGTTCCTGAAGAACATCACCCTCAGATCTTGTACATCAGCTGTAGACACATTTTACCGTCTGAATGTACTGGCTGAGTTTCGTTAGCTGTGGCGAGACATCCCAAGTTTACAACTAATATCTCTTTATCTCTTTGGGAATCACTTTGCTGGTGTAAAACTATTCAATTTTCTGTCACTCAAGCTGTATTATCGTTCTTGCAATTTTTCAGAGATGCACCTAAGAAAAAAACAAACGATTTGTCGATAACAGAGACTTAATATACGGTTTAAACTGGTTCTTTACCAAGTCTGTCGTCAAAACACGGGATCATAACTTACTGTAGATTAGGAGCAGTTTTATGCTTGAATAATTCACAGGTTGTGTGAAATGGCTTAAAAAAAACAAAAAAACATTCCTCTGACAGTCAATTGAAAGGAATGGAGTAAAAATGAGAACAAAATCACCCAATGTCCAAAGAAGACCTATGTTTTATTCTGTTTCTGTTTACACTGACCCCTTTAACCTTTTAGATTTTATTTTATTGCTCTGTTTTATTTATTTTCTTTACTTATTTAATTTATCTACTTATTCCTCGCACTTATTTTTCCTTTATTGTTTGATATGGATGTTTTTTAATTGTCCAATATAATTTTTAGGAGTCTGGTTCTTCCTCACAACAGCCCTTCCTCTGTTGCATGAGCAGGCGGGCTGACTTGTTGGCATAGCTAGCTTTATTTTTTGCACAAAACTTTGAGCTGCTTTATGCATGAAAAGTGCATTATTGATTAAAAAAAAAAAGAAAGCTTAAAACTTTAAGACTGTTAAAGAGATGAGGGGTGGCTCAATACGTTTGCAGAGTAGCGAATGAAAATAAAAATAAAACAATCTGACTGATGACTTCATGACATTCATCCACTGGCAAATGAATGAACGTTAAGATGACATGAAATGAACCAATCGCTGGAAGTGTTCTGTCTTGTGATTGGTGGAGGGACAACACTGCACTGGGCGGGGGGCAAGAACTTACCCATTCCCCCTTCACCTTCAGTTTGCACAGCAGAAGAGAAAAGAAACAGTTAAAGGAAACAGCAGAAGCACCTCCCCCCGAAGAAAAGAGGACACAAAGTCTATCCACACATGATGGGGTCTATAGATAAGGTTCGATGCAGAGCACATACCATGATCACATCTCCAGGCGTGATACTGATCTCATCGTGGCTGCGAGCATCAAATGGATAAAGAGCCCTGAAGTAGACCACCTTCACAGGCGGCTGCTGCTGCTGGTCAAAGCTGCTGGCTGATGCCTTCTGCTCAAACAGACTGAGACCCTGAGTCTTCTCCACTGTAAAGACACATTCAGAGTAAGAAAATAAAGATTTAAACCAAAATAACCAGAGTCACAAGGCACAAAGGATCCAAGCAAAAATAATTTTTCTCACAAATAGCCAAGACGCAGTTTTGTTTTTTCCTACTCCGCGCATAGCAGAAGGGTTTTAGTCAAAAATTTAAACATGATGTAAAAGTAAATTGTGTTACACTGACCGATCAAATGAGATGAGCTTTACTTCTTGATTTCTGTGTACACAATTACAGTACATCTTGTTTTATTTCATTACTCTATGTAGACATATGAAGGATTTAATCTTCAGTTAATTTCTTATTTTAAGAAATAAACTATGTCCAAACAAACTGCTGATTCTATCATGGGAAAACTCACAAATTTCAAGATCCTTAGAAAAGTCCCTCGGCTAAGCCTCGAGTAGTATATCAGGAGAAAACTTGATGTGTTTTGTGGAACTGGATCCTGATGTTTTTCTTTCCAGGGACTTGAAGGTGCCTCACTTGATGGTTTCCAGTCTTATAAGTAAAACTTTAATAACATGGCTGGATGTTTGGGATAAAATGCAGCATCATTCAGACACTCAGGAAGGTCGCAGGTAAAACCATCAGTTAGGCTAAAGATAAACAAGTGCCGGTAAATCCCCCACAGAGTTTGCTGGGAAATGTTCTCCACTCTTTCAAACAATGGTGACATTATTACTCGTTTACTTTTAATGCTGGCAAGAGAAACTATTACAGAAAAAGCAGACTGAACCTCCGCCTATCTCCAAATGGAATTTAATGATCTGAGAAGTTCTGACTTCAATGAAGTCAGGATATCGTGTTGATGGATAGACTGATGTGTTTCTGCAGAAATGGATGAAACCATTGGGACTGAACCATTTCATGGAGGAAGAGTTAGGTCCATGAAAGAAAGAACTGTCCTCATTTTGCACTTTTTGCTCTGTTGTGCTATGCATCATCCTGTCTTGTGCCCTTTTGTGATATTTGATTTTAAATTAAAAGTTATCAGAGTACATGCACAGAGCAGTCAGATGGACCAGAGTGTTTTTATTTGAGCTGTAACTGTATCTCTGTATAACAATGAAAAAAATGTAATTCTGTGAAATGCTGCCTTGTTAATCACATCTCCCTGGCCACACACTCTAACCTGTGTGACCCATTTAAACCTTACGATGATGTGAAAAAAGTAGAAACTCATTACGAGACAGTGCCACATTCAACGCATCCAAGGAAAACGCACCAATGAGGACATCAAACACACAAACACATGTTGGAAGTGACTCTGCAGAAACGATTTGTTAGAATGATTACATTTTCTAAACCTCTTGCAAGCTCTGGGCCCGTTTTGAAAACTTGCCATCTTGAATGTTTATGATATCAATGTGGTCCAGATCTGCTTATTTGTGTTTCAGCATAAAAGTAACTCTTTACCTCTTAGTTTCCATAATATATTTATGTCCAAATTCAAGTCCATAGTTATCAGACAAGAACTTTCTCTGATCTTCTTAAGTGTTTTTGTAATCATGATAATTTATACATTTGTATTTTTATTTGTTGCTGTACTTTATTGTTCAATGGATTGATTACTTTCTTGTCTTTTGTCTTGTAACAAATTTTGCTTTGGTTTTTATATGAGACCTTATGGGCTTCTAACTCTCCCTTGCACATTCTACTTGTAATGTCATCATTTTAGCATTTTTTAATGGCATCTTTGTGCAAAATGAATAAAATAAAACAGAGGTAACACACCTGATGACGTCCAGGGGTCAGATGCGTGGCTGAAAAGCTTGCTGAGTTTGTCTTGCATGTCTTTCTTGCCTCTGCCTTCATCCTCCTTTTCTTCTATCGTTCCGGCGGCCTTCCTGCCCTCTTCCTCCTCCTCTAGCCCCCTCTTCTTCCTCTCCTCCTCTTCCTGAGTCACTCTGTTGAGCCAGGCGTGCGGCGCAGAGACGGAGGCGGGACTAGGAGCTTTGGGCATGGAGCTTCCTGCGTCATCCCTCCAGGCTGGACCCTCCTCAGACGACAGCCTACGAGTTCAGTCAGTAAGTATTCGATCAACTTATCTCCACATGAAACTTTGTTCTGTTGGGAGATTGATCAGAGAAAAAGCACTTTAGGGTCGTCTTCACGACATCGGCTTCGTTCTTACCCGCTCTCCTGCAGCTCGGCGGACTTTCTCTCGCTCGGGGTGTGCATGTGAGAGTGTGTGTGTGTCTGTGTGTGTGCATCCCCCGCCAGCTCCTTCTGCTTTTGCCTCTGCTGCCGGATGTGGATCTCCCGTAGCTCCTGCAAAGCATCATGGGATATAGGAAGGAACAGCGATAAGGAGGAAGTGGGACCAGAGGGCTGGTTGCTACGGGTTACCATTGACAACAAACAAGTACAACAACACCAGCAGTAGCAGCAAGATTGCATTAGTCAGGTGATTGAGGCAAGCTCCGCCCCTTAAACTGTATCACTGACATCCACACTGGTAACCATTGCCTTTTCTTTTCCTCCACAAAATGTATTTCCGTTTCTGTTTTGGAGGTTTTTTTTTGTAGTTTTAATATATTTCTTGGTTTATGATTCAGGATGTTGCTTATATCATAAAAAAACCTTTAAAGCAAACTATACTAAAACATTTAATTGGATTTAGGTGATCGTGTACAAAGGATTTCAGAAAACATCAAGTGGGAAAAAAAAACATCTTTAATTTCTCCTATCAGCCAATTTACCATTACGATGCTTTAATTCCAAATAAAAACACGCTTTAGTGTGATCTAACATATAAATGAACGCATTCATAATAACCTGTTTGTGAAACTCTGCAGCTTTGGGGCAAAGTTGGAGAAGATATTAAACACACATATGCAACATGCTGCAGCTGTGCACACACTAATGGTTTACAGCGGGTCACTATAGCTAAGGTGAGTCTGACTAAAACTCATATATGCCCCTCAAACCTGTACATCTAAAAGTATTTGCACTTAAAAATAACTTCTTGTAACTCAGGAATAGTTTTCTCTTACTCAGTGAATGTGAATCGGTAAATAATCTAACTTAAAGACGGCAACCAGCAGAAGGGATTGCCTTCCTCCTCTAGTCAGCCCCATTCATGTTATGCTGCAACTCCTCTGATATTAGAGTGATTCAGTCCTAATCGTTGGAAGAAGATTGAGAGGAAAGTAAATTATATAAGGTCAAACAGATGTGGAAGCCCTAAAATGTTTATATATTTACCTACGACTTTCTACAGAAATGCTCATCGAAATTCAGTGCAGACTGAGAGTGTGGATGGCCTTTTCTTTTCTTTTTATACAAAATTAAGTCTTCTTTTAATTCTAATGGCTGCAACAAATAAACAGCAAATCACATGTAACAAGTGGAAAGGGATTTCTTTGGAAGAGGGCCTTAAAAACACTCGAGGCATTGGCCGAGTCGGTGGGGCGGAGCTTGCATGAGGCACTCGCTGTGTTTGCAGGGTTGGTTAGAAGGAGTAAACAAAAAATGTAAAAAAAAAAAAAAAGGACGGGGATCGGGGAGGGTGGGGTCGATGGTAGAGGGAAAATCTGGGGGATGCAGTTCTGTGAAGTCATGACAACCAGCTGTGCCATTAGAAAACACACTGTTACTAAAACAACACAAGGCAGCTGTCGTGTTTCAGCCAAACAGCCGTAACGTGAGGAAACCCTGAGAAACAAGCAAACCAGTCGGAGATGAAACTGACACAACTGTTGAGAGACAGACGACTCCAGACCACCTGAAAAAGGACGTGGGGGAGATACGACACCACACGCAAACATTCATCCACACAGAGTCTGGTTTATCAGCATTTTATCCAGTTACTAGCTTGGTGTCTGGCTGAAACATCAATGAGGAGCATTCAGGCCGTGGCAGCACAGCACACTCATCTATTAACCTGATAACCTGGCCTACAGTGTTAGCTATGGGAGCACAGAGCCAGACGGATAAACGGTAGACTAACACCAGCTTGGCGGGGGAACAGATGTGGGTGGCTTAAAGATAGAAAGACAAGAAGAAACGAAAGAAAAACAGAGCAGTCAGGAAAGAGGAGAAAAGGGAAGATAGAGCAGGGGTTGATGGGAAAGCTGCTCTGTAGCGTGGACCTTTATAATGTAGTCTAGCCGAGCCAGACACACTCTGATGGCAGAGACACACTCCTGCAGCTGTCCCTGCTCCTGGTGCTGAAACACACACACACACACACACACACATATATATATATAGATATGGACACAAACACACAGGATGCAACAAACACACACACACAAATTAATGTTTTAGTTCATATTTACGATTAAACCAATGAAGGTGTAATGTACTTATTTGTCAACAGTTTTTATGAGCCTAACTGGTTCAGAGCGCTGTGTAATGGTTCTGCTGGTGACATGGACAGTTTGTGTCTTTTCATTCACTAATTTCATTCAGTTATTTAACTTCTTAGTTTAAATGGCAACGCTCAGACTAATGTTACAATTTAAACCGAGCTTTATTTGGCTGCACTTGTACAATTTATTTCAAACTCTTTCAACCAGCTAAAAAATGAAGCAAGTAGTTCTTTCTCTCAGATATCAAAGAAGAAGTGCGTATGACTACTACATGACTCATGTAAGTAGGCTCTGGTGACTCACTGATCAGCTCTATGCAGTCAGCGTTGTAAAAACAGGCGAAAGCTGGCAACAGTAAAATTGTCAGTGTGCAATTAGCCTGAGTAGATTCTCCAGTATTTACTTTTTTTCATCTGCAGCGGAATAATCTGGAAACTAAAATGGTTTTGCACGATTTTTAAGTATTTTTTTACCTCTTTAATTTATTCAGAGTATTTTGGTTCTGACATTTTTGTTGCACCAAAAATATAAACTGGCTTAAATGCAGTCATGTGATAAAGAAAGTACACGCAGTATGTAAAACATTAGAATTCAAATAAACATGAAATGATATTCCTCACACTTTGTATCTAAGCAGCCAGAATTTATTGTAATATTTCAAAGGAAAGGAAAAAAAATCAAGTGAAGACCTGACTGAGGACCTGAGAAATGCACCTGGATTTTCACTTAACCCATCGACCTCTAATGTTCCAGGAAGATGATCTTCCTGGAACATTAGCTGTGAGAAGCCATTCTTTAGGAAGGGAAATGGGGGAAATGGCTGAGAAACGATAAATGACAGGAACTGTGCTGAAAATAAGTGGCAACAGGTCTGATGGAGGGATGAATTCTCTCCAGTGCTCAGTGCTTGTGGAATGTGGGATCATTTTGACATAGAACGGAATAAAAGGCAACAACATCCAAAAAAGAGCTTTACAAAGTCCTTTGAGAAGCCCGGAGAACTATTCCTGAAAACTGAAAAGAGGGATGAGAACACTTGCTGCACCTATCTCCTCCTGTGTGCTGTATTTAAGTCTTAAATATGAGAAAAGGGTGAACTTTCTTTTGCACATGACTGCAGATATATCTCAAAGAATGTGTTTTCTAAACCATTCATATTCCCAACCAAGCATTAGCTCAGGATTAATGATGAGGATAGCGTGCCTCCTCATCAGAGACCCTGCCGTCTCTGACATGAACGACAGAATCAGTACATTAGGGGGTGAGTGCATCTAATTCCCAACAATTACTGTTGGGTCTCTTCTGGCTGCAACACATTAATCTGTCTGGTGGGGGCAGCACAGCGTAGAGCATGTCATCCACTAAAACAACATCACACAAGCTTGTTGTCTTGTTTCGTTGGTGTTAAAGACGTGAAAGCGCTCTAACGTGACTGCAGGTTAGTATTTGATAAAAGGAAGATCAGAGTTGTGCTCATAACTCATTTTCAAACAATCAGAGTGCAATCCAAATGTAAAAAATGCTCTTTGCTCCAGAATGCTCTTGATATAATCTGACATCTTTCATGAGGAGGTACGTCCCAGCTGCAGTACCATCCCAGTCCAGCAGTGGCAGTGTGCTCTACCTGTCTCCCTGTCTCTTCCTCCTGAAGCTGGCGTTGCAGGGCTTCTATCCTGGCACAGTGGTTGGCATAGAACTCACACAGAGACTGGCATGGGTGCAAAAGGCCAGTGTAGGAGATGAATAAAAAAAGGAGTAGAAAATATAGAAGGAGGGGTTTATTATGTGGATTAAACAAAGAATAAGACAGGGAGAAAATGAATGTGTGAAGCAGAAACAAAATACAGACAACGACAGCGAGCAGCAGAAAAAGGGCAGAAGAAGTATCACAGGTGGAAAAAGTCCCGGTGGGAACAGAGGACAGAAGAAGCACAGCAGTGCGACGAGAGAAGATTGAGGGGCAGGAAGTGGTGCAGAGGAGGGCGGAGGGAAGAATAGTCAAATATTGTTTACATCTCAGCGGTCTGTGCCTCCGTTTTTACAAAGAATTATACCACTGAGACATGGACGAAATGGGTACTAACTGTTATCCACACTGCTGGTCCCGTTTGCTGCTCTGCTTTCCCACATCACTGTGTAATGTTGTTTATACTGAACAGCCAAACTGATAAGATTAGCCATCAGAAAATCAGTTTATTGTGGTCTGCATTGTCTCAGTTAATCTCCCTTCCTCCTTGTCATTGTCATTTCTCCTCTCCTCCGTGTTGAAACAGACCACAGGAAAGATTCTGTTGTCTTTGACCTTTCTCAATGTCCTGGATTAATCACAGGAAAAAATAAAAAACAAAAAAGGGCTCCAGGATACAAACATGCTGCTTTGAACCAGCGCCAAAGGATTAAAGTCCCTCCTTGGCTAAACCTACATGAAGCAACTGACTGGATAGCTGTGCACAGATCTCTATTTGCATTAACATTGATAGCAGAACTAAGGCATCAACATAAATATGCACACTGACGCAGTACTCAGATAAAAATGACAACTTTCAATGTGTCAGTAAACAACTAAAATGAGAAAATGGATGTTATGAAAATGGGACAGGACATCATTTAAGAATTCATAATGAAAAACAATTAATGTATTAGCAAGCTAGTTGATTAGTTAATTAAGTTTATGTATTGAACTAAACAGAAAACATGCAACAAATTTTGTTACATGAACATAAAAAAAATATACTTAAAAGTATTAAAATCAAGAAACAGAATATCTAGAGATGCACCAATAGATGAACGGCCGATTCAAGATTTCCTTTCTTGTGATTAATTACATATAGATATCAATTGGTGCAGTTTGGCAAGTTGTAATAAGACTAATAAAATATAAAAGAAAATGGATATAAAAACTCTAGCTGTTCTGGGACTTTGATCAACAAGGTTTACAGTAATCAGATTTTGTTAAACCAGTGTTTTGTCATCATCGACAGTATCTTGTTTTAAAGGGTTTAAGACTGTGTAAACGTTTTTTCTTCACAGATGCTTTGATCATTTTATCATTTTTCTAAAAATGTGATTGGTTTAGAGGTGATGCTTTTATGTGTGTTGATCTCTAAGTTTACGTTTCCACTCTAAATTGCCATGATGATATATCACAGGGAGAAGTGATCCATCTTCTTGATGAAACTTAAGTGTCATCCCTGAGACCCTGATCTCTAATCCTGCTTGGTGTAGAGGCCGCCCCAGAGAATCAGATACCGGCCACTAGTCAAGTTAAAAAACAGTCGATCGATCAGTGCATCTCTAGTAATATTCTCATATGTAGTTTTAGGGTAGGGATTTTTTGTCTATTTTAGTGTCAAAATAGCCACTTGAGAGATTTTAAAAGTTAAACATTTCCAATAAAAAGACTGTTAAATAGTAAAAATTAAACCGAGAAAGGTGAGCTTTACAACATAATTTCATTAGAGAATCCCTAGAAGAAGGAAGCTACCACCCTCCCACTTCAGTGAAAACTCAATCTACACGCTCAATGTGTGCTTTCCTGGCAGAAAAACAAAACAAAAACATTAAAAAATATTACATTATACAATTATAATTTTGAGAAAAAGCAATGCGCAAGGACACCTTACAGGCTTGTAAAATATCCTTCAAAAGCTGTACTGTAGATTTATATTGGATCGTTTTCTTTTATAAGCTTGAGAAATGTTTTATAAATGATTAACAGTAATTAACCTCATGTTCATGCAAAACCTAAAACAGGCTTTGCTCTCCTGTTGTCAGGTGATAACATGCTGTTCATTTACCTTTAGCTGTGTGTTAAAAGCGTCTATTTCCAGCAGTTTGGCCCGGGTTTCTCGCTCCACAGCATCGAGCTGCTCTCTGAGCTGCTGTCTGCTGCTCTCTTTCTGCTCAATAGCCTTCTGCAGAGATGAAAGACTGTCGCCTAAAAGCACAAAGACAGCATGAGACTGCATCAGTTTCGCCAGATACACTTCGATCTACTCAGGCAGTAAATGGAAAGATGTTTATTCTGCAGTTTGACTTTGTCACAACAGTTATTAAGAAGCAAACTGCCACATTTCAAACCATGATGCAACCTCAACTGCATCAAAAAACTCAACATCATGTCATGTGTGTGCATCATACATTTAGTACTCACGGTGCAAACTGTTCTGCTGAACCTGTTTTAACTGGTCATTCAGAGTCTGTTTATCGGGAATGAGCCTCCCCAGCCACTGCTGAGAGTCCTGCATGGAAGCAGAAGCCATGATCAATGTACCAGCAAAAATAATCACACTACAGCTTATTCATAACAATGTTGTGGAAATGAAGGGGACACTAGCCTGTCTCATCAGTGTGTGTTTTACGTACCTGCAGCTGCTGCTGCAGCAGTGTGATTTCAGCAATCCGTGTTTCTCTGGTCTGGTTGGTCTGCTCCACTTCTCTCCGTTGAGCCGACAGACGAAACCGAACGTCCTTCAGTTTACCCTCCAACTGCGTCTTCTTATCATTCTAAAGAGCAGGATATAGGAATTTAAATATATATATTTAAATAAACATATGGTTGAATACAGAGGGAAGCCTCTATTTACTTCTTATAGTTCCTTAATTTCAATGTAGTAATCTCGTCCATGGAAGCAGCTGCTACATGGAACTTAAAAAGATAAACATCCATCTCAGTCCATGTGTTCACCTCAATGAAACGTCCTTTTTAAATCCAGAAACTTTCTTTTAATGTTACTTCTTGATAATCTAACTGCATTAAACTGAATGTGTCCTCTCTTCTGTCCTGCTATAAACATGCTGAGTGAGTCACAACCTCCCATTTCATCCAATAACCGACTCTGAAAGGATTATGAGAAGCTATGACTAATAATAATAATAATAATAACTGGAATTTCTAAAGCGCCTTTCAAGGAACCCAAGGTAGCTTAAGAAAAAATTGAGTATTTCATAGCAACTCCTCACAGTGTGGAGAAGAAAAAGAAAAGGTCCATTCACCATTTAATGCCATAAACTTTCATATTCATAACTTTCTAGAAAACTGCCATCTTAATCTGGGAGAAGTTAATCCCTCAATGCCTTAAACCTCAGGCTGCAGTTTTAGGTAGAGGCGTGGTCAGAGATTTGTAATTGTGTGTGGTTTAGATGTTTTTCTCAAATTTTAATTCCTTGATGACCTGTCGAGGGGCCGTGAGGTGGGTTTCTTTTTCTAATTACACTTCAGATGAGAATGAAGAAGTTATTATTTCAAATATATTCTTTATAGATTATAGTATTTTCATGAAAAATAAAAACTCTTTCTGGTACAGCTAAGTACTTCAGTCGACCTACTGAGCATGCAGGTCTCCGTCTGAATTCCTCTGCAGCTTACAGCAGTTTGCTTTGGCAACATGTAATAATGCATGTTTACAGCAAAGATTGAAGATATCCAGCTGTCCAAATCTGGCTCCATTTTTCTGATAAGCTCCACATTCCCATGTTTATTGTGTGTATGCAGCTTTGTGATTAGAAGTGGACTTTTTCGTTACCAGAGCTTCCAATTCAAACTCCAGGGTTTTCTTCCTGGCCTTGAGCAGAACAATGCTCTCCTGCTCTCGGTTTCTTTGAGTCAGAAGCTCCTGCCGACGTTGCCGCTCCCACTCCAGCTGACGCTGGCGCTCCATTTCCCTTTTAGCTGCCTGCAACACAGACAAAAAAATGCGGCATTTCATTTCACAACACAGTATAACAGCTTAAAACAGAGTAAATTGATGGCACAAATATTGCTGCATAGATTGCATTCAGATATTACACAACATATATGCAACAAATCATCTGCTCCAGGGTGTAAATCTAGCTGTTTACTGTAAACATTCAGATTTAGTGGGTTGTGAGGGACCTCCAAGTCATCTGCAGCAGATGTAACTACAAGTCTGCAGCACATGAACTTCAGCTCAACCACAGTTCTTAATTTAAATGCAGATACCTGGTAATCACTGTACTCCTCTACATACCTCTCTCCTCTCAATCTCCTTACGTCTCTCCTCTTCTCGCTGTCTTTCCAGCTCTCTTTGCTTCTCGAGTTGTTTTTCAAGTTCCTGCTGTCGCCTCCTTTCTTGCTCCAGACGCTCGCGCTCCTGAAATACAAACACCTTTAGCTGTTATGTTCCTCCTAGTTTCCATTATAAATGTAAATAAATTACAGCTGTTACACTGAAAACGTGTTCTATATAATTCTATAAATGTCATAAAGCATTAGCAATTCAAATTGTGCAACAGTGTCTACCTTCCTCTCCTGCTCCTCTCTCTCCAGTGCTGCCAGCCTCTCCTGCTCTTTCCTCTGCTGCTCCTGCAGAGCCTGCCGTCGCTTCTCCAACTCCAGGTTCCCTCGTTCAAAGTTCTCCCTCTTCTTATCCTCAAATGTCACTGTGATCACAAAAAAGTTAAAGTCAAACAGAAATGTAGGGCCACTGTGGTCTTTCATTTGTACCGAGAAGAGAAAGAAAAATGCAAATAACCTATTTTCTTTATTTTATTTAGGCCATTTACATGACGGGAAATATGCAAAGATGATCAGTCTACTGAAAAGACTTCTGTCAACATACTGAAGGCTGTTTTGTATCACAGATATCACTAAAAAAGGAGCCTTCTCCACATTATGTACAAAGTTCATATTTTCCAAAAAACAAAAAACTTATTTGAAACGATATCTAGGAAATCAGATTGTTTTCTAGATAATTATAAAGAAATGTTTTCCCTAGCAACCCTCTGAAAAAAAAACCCTGAAATAATCTTTCCAAAACTCAAAAACAGAAATCTCAGTCAGCCACATTTCCACTAACTGGTTTGAAGTGGAAAATCTAGACTGGGAAGGTCTACACTGCTCACAGTTGTTACGAAACATCTGTGTGAGGGAAATGGAGAGAACTCTTTTCAAGAATTACTTTCATTTACGGGAACATCTGGGATGTTATATCATCGGCGGGAAGATGCAGGTCAGTCATGCAAGTTTACAGTTTGCAGACTGGAAACAGCTGGCCAGTCACATTATTCTAATCTTTGCCAGGTCAGCAGTGATTCAAAAAGATGTTTTCCTTCCTTTTAATGCGCATCCTGTCATGATTCATACTGGAAAAAGAAAATCCTCAAATGAGTTGATGAACTTCTTTGCATTTTTGTGGAACCATGAGTCATTTTTGGTCATTTTCACTAGGGCTGGGATAATTTGCTTTCCTTCTGATTTGATTCTTTTTTTATTTTTTTTGGGTGCTGGTTCAATCTAAATTTCCATTCTTGTGATTCGTTGATATTGCAAATTTTGTGGAGGAAAAACTAAAAAATTTTACAAAAAATTTCAAATAGGAAAAAAATAACACAGTAACCAGACCAACATTGTGCTACTATTATACCCGACAAGACAATTAAAAGAAAGATAAATAAAAATAACAATCAAAATGAAAATGAAATTAAAAATGTATTTTTAAAATCTTTGCATTTATTTGAAAAAAGATATATTGATAATCTACTTTAAAATTGTGAAATTAAAAATCCAGATATTTGATTTTTAGATTCAATTTTCCCACATTGTCACATCTGGTAGTCTGCTAGACTTGGTATGAATTGGGGGTTCAAAAGTTTGCTTGTTTGTTTGTTGTACATCACATCCCCCAAAAAACAAGATAAAGATAAAAAGAAAAAAAAGTATATACTTTAAATCACCTGGTAATTTCTTTTCTTGGCTGCTCTCAGTCTCTTCCTCGATCTCCTCCTGGACACTCTTTTGGTCTGACTGAACACTGTCGCTTCGCACACGCCTTCAACACAGAGTTACAAAGACACAAACAATCAGGACAAACATGTTTGATTAAATAAAAAGCACTTTTGGCAACTATCACACTACTATGTACTTAATGCATGAAAGCTAAATTAATCAGGGTATTTTATGTAAATATTTACCTGAATGTAGGTGGGAGGTAATCTGGTGGTAGCACAGGAGGCAGCGGTAGCCCTGACATAGCCATATCTATGAGGTGCATAGCCAAAATAAACTCCTCAGCTGTTAGCTTTCCATCCTGGTCGATGTCTGATAAACTCCTTAAGGGGGAAAAAATAGATACAATTTTAGATTTGAAGGGTGTATTTTCTTAAGTTTAAACATTTTAAATCAGTTTTTATTCAATGCACTGACCATATTGTGGCCAACTGAGTCTGAGGAAGACTGGACTGCATGAGGATAGTGCGAGCCTGGGGACCTGAACAACAGACACCCATGAAAGGAGCATATTGAGAGGCACATTTCAGATAACAGAAATGTGGTAAAGAGAAAAAAGGTAACATGTTAGCTTGTGCTGAAGTACCAGTTAGGTGTCCGCTCATCATCTTGTCATGGGAGTTGAAAAGCTGTCTATATTTCAGCCTGGAGGACTGAGGAACGGCCCAATCAGAGGGAGGCTGAGCGCTGAGATAAGGAGCAGACAAAGCAACAGGATGAAGCTCTGTCATTTATAGAAAATGAAAAAGATGACCTCAGATAAAGAAATGCATCAAATAAAAAGGATGCAACTTTTATTCTTTTTAAGTCAACTTAGCAGATCATAATCAGGTAAAAACACAGCTACAGTATCTTGCATCAGGTGACGTACACAGCAGCATCAAACGATGGGCCCTTCTGCAGTTTCGTGCTGGAACGATTAAATGAAGTCTTGTTGGCAGCTGCAGCTGAGAAAAGAGTCAAAAAAGAGAATATTTTATGCAGAGAGAAGAAAACTTCTGAAGCATTGTATCTTGTACTAATCTAACTGAACATTTTTTATACAAATGCTTAAAAAAATCCAGACTTGTCTAAGGTACAATTAAAACAGGATATATTAAAACCCAATGGTTTCCTGTGCTGGCTTCTTACCTTGGTGTGGGAAGCCTGAGATGGGTGGCATCATGGCTGTGGGAGGGGCTCCATTAGCGATGGGCTGAGGAAGTGGAGGCGGTGCCGATGAGACTAAGGGAGGAGATACTCCAACAGGAAGAGGAGGCAGGGGGAGCGGGGGCACGACTGACAGAGGAGCTGCAATGGGAGCCATGGGGGGCATGCCTGCGGATAAAAAGAAGGATAATAAAGATGTTTTATGAATCATTTTCTTTCCAAAATAACAGGAAATCTGCATTCTGCCTATTTAAACAGACACAATAATGAAGGGACAACATTCATTACTGGATTTGAATTCATCGGTCAGCAGTAAAAGAGGCAGTGAATAGTGCTGAGACAGAACAAACATTTACTCTATGACCTTCAGAAAACAAGGACCTTGCCACACAGTTCTGCAGTGTTTTATCTCTGCCTTTTCATAGGGGGTGACCACAGTGAACTTGATAAGACAATGTTTATGAAAAATGACTTATAGATAAGTAGGTTCATTCCATGTCCTGTGTCAAACTCACCAAAGCCGGCCTGAGGTGGTAAAGTCAGTGGAGGTTGTTTCATACTAGGAGGAAGCGTGGGAGGCAGCGGGTGACCCTGGAGTTTCAGTTTGATGAGTTTCATGGCGATGGAGAACTCGTGAATATCCATCCGACCGTCACTGTTCATATCAGCCAGAGCCCTGCAGGTTCACAGAGAATGTAATTTTTACTGTTACAGGTAAGATAAGGTCCGAGATATAACTGAGACAAACAAAAAGAAAATAAAACTCATTTCAAGCCTTTTACCATTATTTTCTGTCTGAATAATCATTATCATTTCTGCCATCTTTCAAACAGCCAGACTAAACTATGAAATGTCTGTAATTATATCTCCCTCTCTTTGATAAGGGTTTACTTTATCTGACATCTGTTTACATTGTTATAAGTACTTCATGCAAGTTCACTGACACTGATAATGCAACGGAGTCTGATGCCAATGTGCAAAACCATAAATGCAGATATTTCCCTGTGTAACAAATGTGTATAAACATATTTGTATATTTTATGACAGTGCATTTTATGTTTATTTTCTTCTCTTTTTTCTCCCCTTCTTTCCTGGGTGGACAGGTTTGAGTTTAGGAGGGCAAGTTTGCCTGTAACAAGATTACACTTTTTCTTTTCAAATGCCCCAAACAATAAAAAGATAGTAAAAGACATGGCATATTTCCATAAATTCCTGATTAAAGTTTGCTTGAACCCTTTTCTTTTTCATATGTGCATTATCAAACTATTGTTGTGAAACATAATTATTGGTGTAACACTTCATTTCAACTAAAATATTGATCATAACAACTGAAACTACATGCTTTGTTCACAATGCAGCAGTCAATGACCTGGCTGCTTAGCAGCGAATAGATGAGACAGAAGTCCCTGACTTACCATATTTGGGCCAGGATGGGCGGGGGCAGCCCTGATTGGAGAAAAAAGTTCCTGGCCTGGTCACCTGTCAGACAAGCAGAAGCAAAATGAGAGATACCAGGGAAATGTCAGAGTAAAGCAAATTAATATAGGTAATAATGTTAAGGTAGAATAAACATCAATTTGTTTACATAAGTTGTATGGCTGAATTATCAATAAGTTCCAGTTATTTGCCCATTAAATGCTGTTTCTAATAGTTTTCTTATAGATGGATATAGAGTACATGAATATAGTGAAATTTTACAGGGTAGTTAAACATTCTTAATTTTATTTTCATTTCAGGCTCTTTAGCAGACTTACTAGTTTATTCCCAAGTTTCAAAGACAGATCCGCTGCAGGTCAGTACCAACAACTCCTGCAGTTTATACAAGCTATTGGTTGACTGTGGTCGTTTATGGTCAACTGTCTCCATAAATGTTGGGTGAGAGCACAGCGCTACATCAAATTCACAGCATTCCCTTCTTTGCTATGTAGAGCATTTCTCTGATTCAAGTCAGAATAAGTGGATCTCCACCTGCTAGTTCAGGACAGTTGCGTCTCCAGTCTAAATGCTCTTTGCTTAAAAAGCACACTGTGGTTCAAGCAAAATGAGAGCAACAATAACGGCTTATTAAACAGAAAGGTGGATGATGATCATGCTGTCATCACGAGAGGAAGACAAACGTAACCATAAGATTCTCCTGCTCTCTCTGTTCCATTCGACTTGCTTGTATAATTTATTTTTATAGTTGTTGAATATTTCCAGGTTACACAGATGTACCTTATTGGCTTTTAAATTCGTTGCAAAATGCGAGTAAGAGGTTATAGTCTGGCGTTCTTTCAACAGAAAAAAAACTAGTTAGTTTTATGCTGAGAGAGCAGCATCTCAGTGTTCAGGAGCTACTGAGGAGAGGAGCTGCATGTCTTGTTGATGTGAGGATTGATGCAAATTAGCATATAATTAGATCCTACTTCAAGTATCACTTTGTATCAGAGAATCTTTTTTGACAAGCCTATAAGGCAGCTAATGGCATGAATCAGCTGTTTTCTATCAATTCAATTTCCTGTTATGACAAAGATGCAAGTTCCTATCACAAAACCTGCATCGCCAACAATAAGTCATGTGATCAAGGGCGTATTGATGCCTTTATTTTTCCTTACTCATGCACTGAAGACCATGTGAGGTGTCGAAAGAGAGAGAGAGAGAGAGAGAGAGAGAGAGAGAGAGAGAGAGAGAGAGAGAGAGAGAGACTATTACCTGTGATGAAACCCCCAGCAGTCGGAGAGAGGCTGTGAAACTGCTGATCATGTTTGGCTCTCTCGTCCACGGAAATCAGAAACACATCTGGACCTGACACACCCACACAAAAATCCAGCACACACACACACACAGACACCCATATGCACACGGTCACAATGACGAATGCAAAATCAGACACACACGGGGACAAAAGGGAGGAATGAGAAGAATGTCTTAGTCATGAGTTTCAGTTCTTGTAAGAATTTTTTTACGTTTAAAACTGAATATAAATGTAAATCATGAGAGGATGTAGGTCAGACTCAGGGTGGTTGGTGTGAAATTTTGTCTGACTCTATTAACAGGAATACTAAAAAAGTAAAAGGAATATTTTCCTCAGATTCTTTGTAAGAAAAAGAAAAAAAAAAGCCAAATGCTGAATTAAATCTGAATTAAATCCGGCCTTTTATGACTGGTGTTTTAACAGTTTAAAAATGACCCTCAGTATAAGCAACAACCTGAAGAGTTTTATTTTATTTTTAATAGCAATGAGCAATAACAAGACCACAGTGAGAAACACACTGACCGTAGTCAAATTTTATTCATCCATTAGTTGCTTTATTCAATTAGCGGGCCTATCAGTCTTAATGCTCTGTGCTCTGCTAATAATAAGCATCCTCTTTGTTGCGCTGTTGTTGGCCACATGAATTAGATGCATTCGTTAGTCAGCCAATCATAATAGCACTTTAATTCCTACCACTTTAAGTCCAACCACCACCATTTACTTTTGATTTACATGCTGAGTGAATCATGCTGACTCATTTCCAAGTAAAAGAGAAACTTTTACAGGGAGACCTTCCCAGCTTTGTGGACAAAAATTTCACTGTTCAATCAAATCAATTATAATACTTTTCTGATAATGCACTCTTAGTTTGATTTTATTTCTGTGATTACCATCCAAGACAAGAAAAAAGCCTTTCTGTCATCTACCAACCCATTTAGACGTTTTTCCCTTGATAGAAACAGCTGCCAGATGTGGAGAAAATAGTCTGGAAGGGGTAAAATCTTGAAATCCATGCCAAAGATTATTTAGTGTAACTCCATGTAAGTCATCTCAAATATTTTGAGAATAATATGTACACATATCTACAGTAACAAAGGGCTAAAAGGCGGACATTTTTGTCCACACAGGGTCATGGATAGGATAAAAATGCATTTACAGGGTCAAATAATGGATGTTCATTGTAAAACCTGTAATCGTCAAATTTAGACCCAAATTCCCCCTGGTTGCGAAAAATCACTTTCCTGTGACCTTTTTTTTTAACACTTTCTAGACAATGGACAAAAATTTCCACAAAGGGTCATGGATTGGTTTAAAATGCATTACAGGGAAACGTTTTTCACCAAAAATCAGCTCCGGTGAGCTGTGAGGGAGCTTTGAATTTGTGTAAGTGGACAAAAATGTCCAGGGGGCATACAAGGGTCAAGCAATAATGGTCCTTTATGAAAAACCCTCTGCTTACTGACAGCTGGACGTCCCAGTGTCAGATCTGTTCTTCTCTTTGTTTACTAATGCCAAGCTGAGGTTAAAACATTTTCTCCCTGTAGGCATGTCTTATTCCTGGAGTATTCCAGTTCCCCCATACGGCCAAGCAGAGCTGCCAACATGCTTATTTGCTTTGCATTTGCATGAATTAAAATTTTAAAATCATGATGTATTATATTTTGCCACAAACCTTCTTCCATCGAGCCCATATTTGATCACACTGCATTTTCTAGATAAATACGTTCAAAATTTCCAATCACTTCCTCGGAAAAGTTTTTCAATCTAGTACATTTTCTGCATTTCCTGTTTGGGAACACCAGTAAATAGTCTATTTCTGTCCCTTTTTCATCCACTTGACTGTGCTGGCACAGTATTTGTCTCTTGGTACTTCCAGTTTTTGGTATCTTTTAGCTTTGTAGCAACAAGGTTCCTTTTTTTAGAAGGTTTCTTCTCCATTTCAATGATAATTTTTCCCTCTGCTGTGCCCTATCTTTCTGGTTCTTTGTTCCTCTCTCTGTTTATCTGAATTGTAAACCATGGGGAAAGAGAATTTCGTCCATCTGTCCCCTCCATCGTGGCTCTAGCACCCTGCTGGGACAACATGGCAAATGCCCAGATTTGCTGTCCTCTGCCAAAAGGACACGCATGCACATACAGTAGAAGCGCTGTGGAGATGCAAATGCATCATTAATAAAAACAGAGTATGAAGGTATTTCATACATAAAGCTTAATGCCTCTAAATTGTATTAATGAATCTTTTCTGAAGCTAAAGGAAATTTATATTTGGGGTTTAGTGCAGAAATACTGCTCCAGTTATGGGAGGTGAATGAAAAAGACATTTTAAAATAGGATTGTCAGGTTTTTGTGGCTTTGGCTGTGTTGTATTTTTAATATTCTGCATTTCCTGTCAGCACATTTAGGTATTAACCCAATTTTTTTGGTCCAACATTCGCATTTTATCATATTTACAATGAACTCATGTCTTTATTTTGCAGAGCTTTTCACATTTTAGCCCCAGTATTTTCTGTATTTTACTCCGTTTTCTGCGGATGTTGTCTTCAAGCACAAGTCAAGCCGATATATTTTCTTGTATTGAGGAGTTTTGAAGGATGTAAATTTTATTTACAGTAATTACATCAAAGGATTATTGCATTTGCACCACGGCCATCGCTGCTGCTGGAGTTTGTCTTTATTAAAACAAGGTCCAGGAGATTTGGTTTTGTATTCTCAGAAAAGGAAATTGCAGCTGCAACTCGGAAGAGGAAACTTAAATAACTTTAGTTGTCTAAAATGACTCGATCCTACATTTCCCATACTGCATTTCCATCAGTTTCTTTCTAACTTATTATTTTGGTTTGTGATGCAAAAATGCTCTGCAATAGGCATGGAAATATATATATATATTTTTTGGCTTTACTCTTCGAAAAATCCCTTTATATTTAGACATTTATAAGAAATTTGCAGTCTGCTGTCCTCACCTAACATGTAATTTGTACTTTTATGAGGACAAATTAACTAACTAACTCTTTAACCCTATAATGTCAAACATATATTTAATACAGGCAGTTTCTGAGACATTTTGCATCATTTTTTGGTCAAAACTTTGCTCAAAAACCCTGTTGTAGACAATATGATATTTGTCTTCTATTCCCTAATGGAAACAAGGAAGAAGACTAAACTATAATAATTTTGACATGTCATAATGTAATTAATGGTAAATATGCACAATTTGTTCCCCACATTTTGTTAAATGGCACAATAAAGACTTCAGGCTTAAAAACATTTAAAAGGTTAATAAAATCTAAAATATATTCTAATATAAGTTGATATTAATTCATAGAAAGTGTTTTAATACATATTTTTTTCAGTGACCTGAGTAATTTAGATTTCTGACTGAATTTTTGATGTGAGGGTCACAGTTGGCTATTTTTTTACTCTTAAATCCTCCTGATGGATCTCATTCTTGTCTTTCCGTCCCTGCAGGGAGGACAAGGAATCCTGTAAATCTGAGGATGAGAAATCATCGTCAGAGTTGGGCTTTCTGCAGGCGGTGGACAGTCGAGGCGTCCCTCTGTGTCTCTGCTGCCAGCAGCGCTGCCCGACCACCGGCGGGGCGTGGGATACTCGTTTCTGCAGCCACAAGTACAGTAAAACCTCTCTGTGTTCAGTTCAAGGAAACAGAAACGATGCTTCCAGCTAATTCACATCCACTTTAGGAATGAGTAATATTTCTGTGTGAATAAAGAAGTGGAACCGGCCGCCTCGGTGTGATTTCCCCCCGCAGATGCCAGGAGGAGTTCCAGCTGCGCTCCAGCCAGACGTACATGCGCTCCCGGGTGCTGGAGGCGGAGAAAGGCGTCTGCCAGCACTGCGGCCTACAGGCCCACGACCTGTTCCTGAAGGTCCGAGACGCTCCACCCGCCCAGCGGAAGGAGATGCTGGAGAACACCTGGCTCGCTCAGCTGTCACTCAAACAGGTTAGAGGAAGAGACCGAGCCCAACAAGCCTGGAGCATCCTGTTGTTTAAACATTATGGTTTGATCCCTTTATGTTTGCAAAGATTAACAAAGCAAGCAGCTCTGATTAGGATGAGTGAAGGTCTGAAGAAGGACACTGTGTAGCTTTTGACCCAAATATCAGCCTAACGTGAGTAATAATGTAGGATTTCTGGGGTCGATATACAGTTGAGCTCTGAGAGAGCTGCTTTCTGCAGAAACCAGATTCAAAATCTTTTTTTTTTCTAATATAATTTCAGTATTTATAAACTATAAAATTACAATTTTGTCATACATTGGTCATTCCTGCAACTTATGTATGTATAATTATACTTGTTTTTAAATGTTTATTTATGCTGAGGGGCTGATGGACATGAACCAAGAAGTAAGCGCCATCGTTACCGTTTCGTTTGTTCTTCATGCTGTTATGTAGCTAAACTGCTAATGTGCAACGTTAGCATAGCAGACACCTATCAAACCTGTTGTGAGTGTTATTGTGTAGTTTTAATAACTTTATACTAGTGTCAGAGAGAATTCTAACACCAACTGCATTATTTTCGTATATTTGATTTGATTTGATAGTTTTATT
>JAVQJG010020076.1:0-46366 GCA_036024015.1 Craterocephalus amniculus | reverse complement strand
TACACATTTAATTAACCCTGAGCACGCTCAGATCACCTGTGATTTTGCAGACCCAGCGGTCGTCTAAAACACAGTTCAGAGACTTGAGTCGGCCGTGACAGATCTTGTGCTGGTGGAGGTACGACATCCCTCTGGCGATGTCTGTGGCGAAGGAAAACCTGGAAGCGAGTCACCGTCTATAATCAATCTCAGACCTTTGTCATGTGACAGACTCTTCGTGCAACTTGTTTACCTGAAGCCCCAGTTAAGAGGAATCTCCTCGTTAAGAAGGACGTCGTTAAGGCTTCCTTTTGGGCAGTACTCTGTTACTATTGCAACGTTTGGCACCTCAACACAGCCGCCGATGAACTTGCAAAGGTTGGGATGATCTAGCTCTCTGAATTAAACAAGGAATCAGAATTATTATAGGTATAAATAACATGCATGTGAGTGTTTTGTTTGTTACCTGACTTGTGTGACTTCCTGTCTTATGGTTTTGGACAGAGAGAAGGTCTTTGTCTGGATTCTCTTGATGGCCACAGTCCTGCCGTCACTGCAGAGGAAAGAGAAGATTTAAGATGGAGGCTTGAAATGTTTGATGATGAGGATGTTTGGATGAGCAGGTAGATGAACAGGTGGACATACTATATCCCCGTGCAGGTGAACAGCGTCTTCCGGGTTCCTGGTTGTGCCGTACATGTGCTGAAGGTGGTGACACAGCTGGCGTTACTGTCACTGTTCCCAGCTGGAACGCTCATGATGCTGCCCATGGTCATATGAGCTTCCTGATCTGAAGACAGAGGCATGTGGATGGAGAGTTCGTGAAATCAATAGCAATGACCTGAATGATCCAAGACAACAACCTCAAGCAAAAAACCAAGTTTAAGGCCATCTGTTTTAAACTTTCTGACTAATTTCAGGTTACCCAGTTCGATTTGGGTTGGTATTGTACCTTGCTTGATCGTAGAAAAGTCAATGATCCAGCTTTCGTCCCACAGAAGTTTCTCCTTCTGGTACCTCAGCCACTACACAGACAGATTATGTTTAGAAATTGTAATAGAAAGGTTGTGTACACGTGTGGATGTGTAAAGTCTCACCACTGCAGTCAGAATAAAGGAGAGGCATAGCAGGCTGAGTGGCAGGCCGATGGCCAGCTTGGTAGCGGGGGTCATGGGGCATTCGCCACAGTCGGCTGGGCATGTGGAACAAAGCTCCGCCTCCTCACAGACGCCATCACCACAAACTAAAAGATGGAAATCAAAACAGGCTCATCTTGCTTATACAAGTTTTATCCAATGTTAATACTGGTACAACCACTTATTTAAGTTCTGTATGACACCAAACATCCAGATTCAGTAAGAAACTTTTGTATATTAGGTTTATTTAAGGACTGAGTACAAGAAGCCCCATTTCCATGGTGAGAACTTGCTTAGGATGTGACAGTTCGGTGTGGTTTGGTACAATAAATCCAGATCTCTGCATTTCCAAAGCCAACCCTTACGTGGTAGGAGGGATATGAGATAGAAAGTAATAGATGTATGATGGCACATTGCCTTTTGAATTTGAATCATAATGAAGAAAAACCTGACACATAAACAAAGTAGGAAAACGGTGGACATCCAGCTGTTTTCTTGGCATGTGGCTTTAAACAACAAAAAAAGAGGAGCTGTTCCTGCTTGTTCATGAGAACGAGAACACATTGACATGATTTTGTTCTCGCACCTCTGGTTTGGGACTTCTTCTAGTTTTTTTCAACACACCACCCAGGCCGAACTTTTTTCTCACATGGCAACAATCACGTGATTGGTCAGAAATTTTAAGTGTGTATGGCTAATGAACAATGTGAAGCAGATAGTTGTCATCAGCCTATTTCCATGCTAAATATTCAATAAGGTTAAATGGATGCTTTTAAAGAACAGCTGATGAAGAGGTTGGTACATCTAAATAACACGTGTTGCCTTAACATGCACAAAAAAAAAGACAATGAACTACATAATGTTTTCAGTTGTAGACTGAATCAGATGGGACCAGTTTAGTTTGACTTTAGACCAGTGACTGGTACAGAAACCAATACATCAAACTTCCCTTTCCCTTGTGGCTATAGCAGCAGCTTGTCGCTACCTTTATCTCTGAGTCCATCTTGTATATGTTTCTTGCTCCAGTGTCAGAATGTAGAGCGAGAACAGACCTACCTACAGCAGGCAAAACAGTGCTCTTAGCCTCCAGGGCTGCTTGCATGGAGCCGACTCGTATGTGAGCAATGAGCGAGGTCAGGCTAGCATGGAACAGAACCACCTGTGAGACAATGAGACAAACACTTCAATTAATTGGTTTGAGTGGAATGGTTTTACCTGTAAAATCAGAACTTGGGTGAATATCTTGAGTGGTGACACAAGTAAGAAATAAAATAGTATGTCATCTGCATATAGTGATATATATATGTTGGTATTTTGTATTATTCCTATTTTGGGGAGGCGTTGTGGGGCAGTCTCTTAGTGTAGATAAAACAAACCATATTGCTGATTTTCAATTTTATGAACTATAGATTAAACCGGATTGAAACGATTCAATCCAGTTCTTATTATTGTCAGACTTTGAGTTTAGCTTGAAAACAAAAAGGCTGTTCAGAGCTTCCTGTTTAGTTGACCAGTGGTATACCACAGGGCTCAGTCCTGAGCCCCCTTGTAAATATGTATGTGTGCAAATAATTTCAGAAAAATGGAATCACTCTACAAAAAAGCTTTAGAAATTCTAGATAAAAAAACACTCTCCTTTCATCACTGTGACATCTTAGCTAAATATAAGCTGTTGAACTTTGATAATTTTAGGCATTTTTAATATACTTGTCTGATTTAAAAAGTGTTGCATGGCCTGGCTCCTTCACCCTTGTCTGACTTTTTGAGACTAAAATCAAACAGAGGAATCAGGACCAGGGCTTCTTCCTTCTATTCTCTATATTTCTTCCTCTTAACCAGCTTATGTAAGCCCATTATGAAAATGACCACTGCTATGCTGATGACACTAAGCATTACATGTTGATAAACCCTCAGATACCAGCAGCCTTGAAATGGATTCCTCTATCTCAAGGCTGAGATAGAGGAATCAAGATGGATTCCTCTAACTTGTCTTTCAATTCACTTTCTCAAACTTTGTTCTTATACCATTTCAGTTAAAGAGACAGAAACTAGAAGACATAGTTTTACTTCTATGAATAGAAGAGTGGCATCATGTGTTTGTGTTGTGTGTGTGCCTTTGTATATGTGCGTGCATGATTACAAATGTGAAGTAGAAAGCATTTGCAATATTGATCATTTCTATTCTTATATTTTTAATATTTGTTTTTACATTGTAAAGTACTTTGTATTGCAAAGGCTATACAAATAAAGTTTGATTTGATTTGATTTGATTTAAATAACTCCACCACACTTAAATCATTTGAAGTGATGAAGTGAAGTGATGCTCATGTGTTATGTCTGTATTACCTTGGCAGTCCAGTTGGTTTGGGTCATCTTGCCAGAGGTAGAGATGGTGTGGGTGAAGATCTTTCCATCGTCAGGAATCCAGGGGCCACAGATGCTTTCTGTTGTCTAAGAATGAAGAAAATGAGGGTAGAACTTTAGATCTGGTCATGTGTCAGGGGAAATCATACAATCTAGGATAGGATAGGATAGGATAGGATAGGATAGGATAGGATAGGATAGGATAGGATAGGATAGGATAGGATAGGATAGGATGTTATATTATGTTGGTTATTGTCCCCTTAGATAAAATAGCCTTTGATTCAAGTGCTGTTACATTAGCTTAAACTATTTTGTAATATAAGCACAATAATCTACATATTTTTCACATTTTACCAGGAAAGAAAAAGAATCATTACCTGTAAGACCATACCTTCTCATTAGCTCTTAAAATTTTTGTTTACTCAATGAATATTTGATAAGTAACATCACTTTGATGTCCTTTGAGGGAGAAGGTTACAATGAGAGGAATTCCCCATAGTATGATAATGGGTGATAAATTTTTTGCTTTTTCAAGGAATCTGTTGTTTTGACGAAGCTACCAATAGGACGGCTTGTCTTGCAGAAGTGAGATGAGCATTGGAAGATGAGTGTGTAAGCACCATGTATCCCAGTGGGCAGGAGTGGATGTTGGCATGGTGAATGCAGCAGTTTTCTCCGTTGGCATCTTTCCAGTTGGCCGGACATTCGTGATGCTCGCAAAACCTTCGAGCTGAAGCAGCATCTGTGATGGAGCTGAGGGACATCTACAGATCAAACCAGCTCAAAGATGAGCGACAGTATATACACCCCGTATATACACACCCAGGTTACCTGTGGGAGAAGATTTTATTTCGGATGGCCCAGTCGTAGAAAGAGTCCCGGGCCGTTACGGAGTATGTGACGCTGAACAGCTCGCCGCTTTTCACCAGCTCCGGAGGACGAACAATCCAGGCCATCTCCAGACCTGGACAAGAGACAAAGTCATTTCCCATACACACTGTTTAATTAATATAAAGAATATATATAAATAAATATATAAAAATAAATAAAACATAAAAGAGATCCTTGTGGGGAAAAGGTGTCGCAGCGTTTCAGACTCTCACCCCCACAGTCGATCATGTTGTATTCGTTGGGTCCAACCAGAGGCCAGCAGTCGTACTCGCTGTTGTCCAAGTCGTGCCAACAAAACACAGGACCCAGGTAGCACATGCACACCTGGAAGCAGCCAAAATATCCAAAATAAAGGAAGATATAGAAAGATTTAGTCCTGAGAAGAGCAGGTTCATCCACATTTAATCCAGTTAATCTTATATGCCTGATATTTAGACTCCTGTTGATTAATAATCCATCAGGATTTAAAGAAAATGTTATCCAGAAAAAATACAAAATGTTCATTTTAAATAGATAAGATAAGATGAGAAACTTCAATTAATTTTAACAGATGATCGTTAACTAATGAATCTTCCAGTTTATAGATGGGATCAGAGCAGAAGTAGGATAAAAAGTCTCACCTTGAGCAGAACCCAAAGTCTCTGATGTCTCTTCATGTTGTAGCAGTCGGATGGAGACGGACTGATGGTCGGGACATCCGCAGCTTCTGATCTGCTGAATGAGTGAGGAGCAGATCTGGAGGTGAGGAGGAGGAGGATGAGAGATGAAGATAGAGATGAAGGTGATGGGGAACTGCTGCCCTCTGCTGGTAAAAGCTGTTACTGCAGTCCTTCATCTTCCTCTTCATCAGGTCCTGCTTGCAATAAGACATGTTGGTCCAGCTGCTGCTGGATGTTTTCTCTTCCTCAGACCATCCGGTGGAAGCCCTGGAGATAAATCCTCAGACCAGCGACAATAACCTCCTCATCCTCCCTTCATCCTAAGGTTGAACTTCATGTCCGCATGTGATGAGTTGCTCTCATGTGTTTAGTTTCTATGAATCAGATATGAGTATGTTTGTACAGCTTAACTCCATCTAACACCATAAATTTACAATTTCTGCACCAAAAAGGAAAAAAGAAATAATAAAAACTTCTTGTAATCGCTGGCGGTAAACCCCTTTCACATTATCATGGATAAAAAATCTAAAAATCACAGCGAGGGAGAAAGTGACTTAGTAGCAAACATTACAAATTTAAGTCTAACAAGTAAAAGTAAAAGAAAGTTTCATACTCATTTAAAAAAATCTATCATTGAATTAATGTATTTTTATTCATAATCCTTCCAGCAATGATCTCCCACACAAAACCAGAAACCCTCTGGGTGGCTTCTTAAAAGTAAATAAACATAAGTTTTAACAGCCCTTTGAACAGCACTTTGAAAAGAACTGATCCACAACATTCAGGTCCCTTCAAAGAACTGTAAACCCCATCTTTGATCCCTACATCACTTCAATCCCCTTAAACCCTTTCCTCTTTGAGAAAGCCTTTGGTTATAAAACATTTTATCCTTGTTTTGGTCATCCATCTTAACCCTTATTATTATTATTATTATTATTATCATTATTATTATTGTTGTCATATACCTCTGAGGTGTTTATTGTTATAAAGAAGGTGAGCTAGACTATAAAAACAAACATAAACATAGTTTTTATGGACTTTTAGGCAACTTTTAGGCAGGTTTAAAATATTAATATGAGTAGTTATACCACCTTGTGCTGTATAAACATGACGTAGGGATGCCAGCCGTAAATACACTGGTGACACGTGCGCGCGCACCCTGGCAAGTTTCATGTTTCTTCCATCCGTCCATATGTGAATTTGCTGACACGGATGCGCTCGAGTTGTTTAACATGCATGTCCGCGTGCGCTAACTCCAACCACTTTTTGCTTGGGGGCAAAGTGCGCGCGTGAGACTGAGAAAAAAAAACAGTAAACTTCCTGACATGCTCGGCACGCGACTCCACCGTTATTTTTTTTTAACAGCCAATCTCAGAGCGAGTGCGCGCGCGAGGTCACCTCTTCTTCTTCCAGCCACTTTGGAACAGCCGTGCGCGCGCGCCGCCCCCTTCCTCAGCTCGAGCGTTAACTAACGGCTCCCAACCGGACTTTAACGGGCAGCCGGTTTTCTCTGAGAGACGTTACCGACGCTCCGGTGAGCGGGGACGAGGATTCACCGGCTCCCCGCTGCTCTGAGGCGGGTTTAACGGAGGATTCACCGGCTCCCCGCTGCTCTAAGGCGGGTTTAACGGAGGATTCACCGGCTCCCAGCGTCTCTGAGGCGGGTTTAACGGCAAACCGGGCCTTTTTAAACGGTTCCAGTCCGTATTTTCTCCGGTAAAACTGGATTTCTGTGTTAAAAACCGGCCTGGTTCGTGAACTGAGCCGTGCCGGTGTCCCGGGTTAAATGGGGAGCGTGCGGACCCTGGTTCTGCTGTCCTGGTTCTGGACGGCGGGACTCGGCCAGGATCTGGACTACGACAGGTGGGACAGGTCGATGTCTTTAATACTGTCAAAGTATATAATTTTTAATGTGAACATGACATTTTATCTTTACTTGTGTTTGTTAAAGGGATTTTTACTGGTTTTTACTCTTAACAGAATTTTAAATTGCATTTTTTTAATGTGAACATGATATTTTATCTTTACTTGTCTTTGTTAAAGGGATTTTTTACTGCTTATTAGTACTCTTAACATAAATTTTAATTGTATTTTTTAATGTGAAATTGACATTTTACCTTTTTTTGTCTTTGTTACAGTGATTTTTACTGTTTAATTTTACTCTAACAGAATTTTTAATGGTATTTTATAACATGAACATTACATTTTATCTTTTTTGTCTTTGTTAAAGTGATTTTTACTGTTTAATTTTACTCTAACATATTTTTTAATTGTATTTTTTAAAGTGAACATGACATTTTATCTTTATTTGTCTCTGTTAGAGTGATTTTTACTGTTTATTTTCATTTTCTTACAGACATTTAGCTGTTCTTGCTGCAGTAAACTAGTCCTGCTGAGCTGTTAATTTGTGACTTATTTGTAAGTTTTAGTTTATTATTAAACTACAGCAGCAGGTGTGTGAAATTATCTTAAACCTGTGAGGTTTGCAGCAGCGTGCAGACAGACTGATGTCTCAGAGACGAGGACACGAGGAGAAGTGGCAGGGAAGGATGGTAGAAAGTATGCAGAGGGAGTGGAGCAGGACGCCTCCCTCCCGCCTCGTTCCTCTCCGCCGGCTGTTTTTCATGTCGGGACAGGCTCTGGGAAACGGGAGATGCCAGGAACGTACGGACGCACAAGCCCAGCCAGTCTGAACTGGTGCAGCAGACCAGACCAGACTGGTCCGCAGGAAGCTCCCTGTCTCCCCGTCTGCTCCGCTTCCAGCAGAAAACACACAAACTTGTTGCTCTCTTTGTTTGTGTTGCAGCTGGACGCAGTCTGACGGCCTCTGTCGCCACGGCAACAGCGTGGAGTGCTGCTGGGGCTGGAGACGGACAGACTGGGGACGGTGTCAGCGTGAGGACACGACAACACACACACACACACACATGCATGGAAACAGAAATGAAACTGCTCCTTTCATAGCAGGAAATTAATAGTTTAGTTTAGTTTAGTTTAGTTTTATTTCAGTGCCATGCTCCATACAGGAGCCCAGCCCGCATGGACACTAATCATATAAACAGGATGACAGCGTACAGGTCACAAGTTACTTACATACATATATACAGATGTCTTATACATACATGGAGATACCCGCAGATTCAAGTAGGGTACAACACATTCTGCCTTCTATCCCAAGCTTTACAGACATAAGCATTAAATGCAAACGTTTCTTTACACAGAATCCAACGTAAAATTTTATCATCAGATAGCCAAGAGATATCTGGATTTCCTCTATTAACGCACTCAAATAAAACAGCTCTGAAATCTGTATACAAAGGGTAATAGAGAACAAAATGATATTCATCTTCGACTACATTAAGGTCACACAAAGCACAAACTCGTTCCTCCTCAGGGATACCCTTATATCTGCCTACTTCCACTGCCAGAGGGAGGCTACCAGTTCTAAACTGTGCATAGAGAGATCTCTGTTTTCGGGATAGATGTAATTTCACATAAGCTTCAGTTTGAGTAAGTAGACTACAATGAAATGATATCTTCACTTTCGGTGTAATGCAAAATTTCATTATACTTCTTTTAGACCCCACCATTGTAGCCACATCAGCATAATACTAAGCTAGAATTTATGTTATAACGATAGTTTGAAAAGTATTCCAGAGCAATTTGCATGACATTCAGTATAATTGATTCTTTTTCATGTTTTAATGATTTCCATAATTTTGTCAGAAGTATTCAGTGTCTTATTCCAGATTAGACTTTCCCTATCGATCCACCCACCACTACCTGTAGCATTTCTCACCTGCATTTAGAGTTCCTCACATGTGAACATGATTTCATTAGACTGTAAAGTAGCGCTGATTAACCATCTGTACTACATAAATGATCTGTGTATGCTTAAATACTATAGGTACTGTAATTAGGGTTGGTAATTTTTGTACTTCCTATTTGGAAGGAATAATTTTAAATAGGTCTACAAACTTCATACAAACTCATTTCTTACAATCTTGTCCTATATTCTTATAAGTACATTTTGAGAGTTAAAGTTTGAATCTAATATTAGATTCTTGACTTTTCCTCTCGGTAACAAGATTTCTTTTTATTTCTCCAAAAAATATACCTTTTGTTTTAGCAACAAACCTAATGAGATTACCTGTGCTTATAGGCAGCTTTAGTGTGTCTCTGTGGGCATATGCTACAGAAATGCCAACAAATTATAGCTAAATCACTGCTTCTGTAGTTTTTCACTTTCAATAATAGGAATACATTATACCTTGAGATATGATGCCATTTGTCATCATTATTAGGCAAACAGCCAGCGCCTGAGTCATGCACTTGTGTGGATAGCTTCTCCCCCATTCCTGCACTTCATCTACGACAGGTTGAAGCACCTGGAGGTGCTACTGTTGGCAAGTTTTGTACTCTCACTGTCAACAGTCTAAACTATGTATTTTAGTTTAAATCCTGCATTTACTGAGACAATATGCAGCAGCACTTGAACACACATTCCACACAGGAAAATGGAAAGTCTATAAAAACTTACAAACGAAGCGGCTGAGAGGAAAGTGCCAATCAAACCACTGATATTCACACACAAAGCTGTCAAGGCTGCAGCTGGCTCACGCTTTTGTGCTGCTGAGTATGCTAATAGACTGAGCAGAAATGAACAAGGAGAGAATATGTCTGAATTCAAGATAGAACTGCAAAGCTATGAAGATTAGAGGTGCTATATGAAAGAAGTTTACTAGCCGTGTTTAAGAGCAATAACAAAGCCCTTCCACTCCCTTTTTTGTCTTCTTTCCACTCCTTGATTCCAGCTCACTTGTGACTATAAATGTCTTCTTCGGTGACAGACTCGGTGAGATCAGCCTTGGTTTGCTCCCCTCACTCTGTGTGATCAGAAACCCAAGAACTCCCACCTCGGATTAGCTGCAGCCAATAAGTGTGGGGGGAATAGTCAGCTCTTAAATGCTGTGATGAGAGGAAAAGGTGAGAAGCGAGGTGTTGGAGCACGGGGATTTTATTTTTAGATGTTATGAAACCTCTCATTGCCGCACCAACAGCAGCAGAGGAGTTGACAGGTAATTATGATACTCTTTTTAATTGGTTCCTAAGCTTGAGCATTTCTGTTAGCCAATTATCATCACTCAACAACACATTTGATCACTAAAATTTAGGTTTTATGCTTCAAAGATGAGGATAGAAATATTAAGTTTTATTACTACTTAGATAATGCCCATGTGTGTGAAAATTTCAAAATGGTGTCAAGAGCTTTACAACAAAATGTATTAAAGAAAACAGTTAGCTGAACTTTTTTTTTCTGTCCAAACCTGTAGGTATAAAACTGCCAATTTTCAGATTATAATCATAAAACTTAGAAAATCTGGATTTTCTAAGTGTAATAACGGTGCACCCTCAACATGTTTGGCATTTTTGGATCAATTCAGTTGGATTTTCCGTGTTTTACTGCCTGACATGATTTTATTGTGGTAAATGAATTAAGAGAACATGTACTTTACATGAACGCTTGTTCTGAACAAGGAAATTTGTTCATTTCTCGAGCTAGAAAGAACAAGACCGAAGTCTACAGTATAAAGTCACATCTTTTCTCACCATTTCGATCAGCTGTTTCACAAAACTATCAGCTTGGTTTGTGAGTGTGGTTGAAAATGGTCATGAGTTGCATGGGAACATGAGACTACTAGCCACTGCACTGAATTATAATAACTGCATTATAAATTGTAGAAACAGTAGCAATTAAGGGAAGTATTGAATGCAGCATCCACCCTCTCTGCCTCCTCACAGAAAAGACTTCAAAATAGCGCCTGCTGCAATTGCGAAGTTTCATGAGTTCCATTTCCATCCAGACACTTTCAGAGTTGCTACTTTACAAACTTGCTATGTGTCATATTTACAGCAAATGACCTACATGCTCACAGGGATTGGTTGGAAGTCAGATTTTAAGTGTAAGTTCCATTTATAATTTCATATACCAGCAAGTTTTGGCTACATGGGCGTAAGCATGTGCAGAACACATTTGTCTTCACCCGGATAATCTGTGTTAGTTGGATAACGGCTGGGTACACTAAAGCCTAGAAATATTGGATGTAGCCCGAAGAGATACGAGGCTCATCTCATCTGTTTAATTTGTGCCACTTCGTCTCCTCTCTCCTTGGGGCTCACGACTCATTCCCAGCCAAATATCTGGAGGTGAAGCTTAAATCCTGAAATGCACCAGCCAGGTGGAGTGAGGAGGGAGAAGAGCGGTGGTCCGTTGGTGGAGCTACGAGAGAGGAGATGCATTTTTGTATCTGCATCTGCAACAAGAAATGATACAAACACATTTAGTCTGAAATGAATCGCCCCTCTTTATGTTGACAGCTCTGATGCAAGAATTTTTCAGTTTGATAGTTGCTTGTTATCTTAGCTCCTTTCCTAATGTCCTAATGTCTGTCATTCCCTCTCTAGTGGGAGGGACTAAGACGAGATGGGAGGAGAGGAATCAGCATGAACTGTGTGAAAATGAATTCTTGAATGAAGCAGAGTGAAAAGCAATTTTCCAAATCAAAAGCATCCCCTCTTAGAATTGAAGTATACGAGATGGGTGTTGTAGGTGGTCTATACTATACTTTTTATAGCAATAAAAGCTGAAGCAGACAAACTTTTTTTTTTTTCCAGAGATACATCTTGAGATAAACCCTCACTAAATATTTTATAGCTGTTTTTGAGGAATGTGGCTTTGTGAAGTAACGAGGGAGAAGGAAAAAAGGAGCAGGAGAGAAGGCGTCTCCGCCAGGATCCCCAACACTCCTGTAAAGGTTGTATTTACATTCTGTCTTTGCACTACGTTGACGGTCACAAACGCTCCTCGAATGACAAGCTCCGCTGACACGAGCCATTAATCAACAGCTCTTTGCGTGCTCTTATCTCCTGCCTTCTCGTGTCAACCTTCTCGCGTGTCAGAGCCGAGGCACAGCGCCAGAGGCGGCCCGGTGTCGGCTGCGATCAGGGCGTCTCCTTTCCTTTTTAAAAGGCTGGCATCGGCTGCAGGTACAAAGACTGGAGCGAGGGGGCTGTGGAGGAGAGAGAGCTCGGAATAAATCTATTCAATTACACAAAACATTTGAGGCGAGTAGAAGAGCTTTAACTCCATTTTTTTGGGGGGGTTGCGTGCCCATTTCTGCATTTTTACACGATAAAACGAGGCTTGAGCTATTTTAGCCGCAGCCCTCATGAGGTTTATAATCCAGGCTAAGTGACAAGCTAATTTGTGGTATTAGATTGCTTTCATCGGCTCGTTTGGGCCTGCTTTGAAAATTAGTGGTATGAAAAGGCTGCTATGCCTCAGCGGTCACATTGACTTGTATGCTTAGATTGCTGGGGGGGCGGGGGGGAAGTGAGGGTGGGGGAGGGGGTCGCAGCAGCTCTTGGCGGCCATATTTCCACAGTCGTGTTCAATCTTCTCAGTGCAGATAGGGAGCAAGTAAGAGGGACTGAGCTGTGTGGGGGAAACTTCCAAGCAGCCGGGATCAGTGGAGTGTTCAATCTAATCATGGTGTGAATTTAGCCTGTTCATAATGACTGTTGAGACTTAAATTGAACCAAAGGTCCATGGAATGAGAAAATGGGTTTCGTGCAGGAGTGTAAATTCATCAAAGAAGACAAGAGATGACTCTGATGGTGTTAACGTGGCTCGGCGGCGAGACAAACACTGACCGAGTCACCTCACATCAAAGAGCCAGAGTACACGAGTGTGTGTTTGAAGGAAGTTTAAGAACGAGATGGACTACTTAAGCACACATACAACACTATATTCATACAACCAGATGATGTTAAGTCAACTTAAAGCCGATGACCATTCAGGGTGTCAAAGGCCGAAACAGGTAATGAAAGGCAATAGAAAACTGTAGGATTAGTTAGAATTAATCTGCAACTTTCCCCATTTTCTTGAAAATGCTGAAATGGAAGGTTATGGAAATCTAGCAGAGCGTAGCAGAACTAATAGGCTGGCAGCCCCCCTGCCCCTCCCTGGACTGAGACGGGCCTAATGGATCCGAGGCCCTGGCTAAGATGGCTTAGGAAGATTGCATGTGGATTTAAGTGATTAAGAACATGGTGGCCCTGGTTCTCCTTTTTGTCAGGGAAAATGTAATTTGAGAACGAATGCTAAAATATGAATTTCTTCATTTAAAGGATCCCGGCTGCCGTTCAGGTCTGAGATTAGGGAGGCGTGCTATTTGAATGCTGGGAATGACAAGGGTGCAGGCTGGGTGGTGTGTATGAAAGCAGGGGACTGCAAATATCTGCATATTTTTTGGGTTATAGAATGATTTAAATACTAATTTTAGGAGGAAGCCGGTATGGAAGAATTCCCCTTAAAGCCAAAAACGTCAACTTCACTGGTTGACAAGTTTACCTTAGGCTACAGTTCATTTTGTTACACTAACAGATAGAAAGGTTCCAATTGCGTAGAATTATGGCATCATATCCTACCTTAAGTGCAGCTTTCTTGTAAAAATAAGTGATTTGACATGAATAACACATAAATTAGGTTGATTTCTACCAAAATATTGACATACTGGCATATTGGCTGCATAAGCATCAAAGTGGCTAAATTAAAGAAAAAAATAAGAAAGAAACGAATAAAAACACAGCAACAACCCCCTTTTCATCACACTTGTAAAAAAAATGCAAATGTTCTACTTTCATGTCTCTCTTTATGTTCTATCAAATCAAATATGCACATGTAGCCTAAAGTGACCGTGTCTGAGATGTCTCTATCATCAGCTATCATTATTGTTGGACAAAGCTGCCATCTTCTACAAAATCTCCAAGCACATAAAGCTTTTAACTAAAACGAACCCCACACACAGTCCCGCTTCTTGCTCTAAGCTTCAGTGAAGTCCCATCTCTTCACCTGCACACAGTGTGACCAGGCAGAGTCTTTGCAGCTCTGCAAACAGCATGGGCAGTTATTAGCCGACATTAATGCTGCTGCTCTCAGTTCTCCAGTGAAGCCTCCACTGGGTCTCCTCACACCATAATTAATTTCTATCTGGAAAATATTCCTCCTCATCCTTGTGTTTTCCTGCTTCATTAATTCTTACCAAACTTATAACTAAGGCTCTGGGCTTTTATTTGCATTTGCATTTACATTTTTAGTGTCTCAACTGTCTATATTTTAGATTTTTCTTAAACAAAACATTTCAAACACTGAAGCATAGAAATTTTCACGAAAGGGATCCAGCGCACACGCGGAGGTCATTTTCTTCAAAGCTGACTTTTTAATGTAATCTTCTCCACTTCAAGTCACTGAAATGGTTAAGCTACATGTAGCACTTTAATTGAGTGAAATTAATAGTTGTCACGGAGTCTTTTGTGCCAGTAAAGACCGAAATGATTTATGTCAGTAATTTAGAAGAGATGAAATTGAGATGGTCCGGTAAAAAGTGATTATTGATTAATGGTGCTAATTAAGGCAAAGCTGCAGCATATTTCTGACTAACCGTGAAATCATGCGACATAAAATGAGACAAGCTCATGAAAAGGGGGATGGGGGGGGGTTTAATAACATGAGCCATAACAGTATCGACCCTTATTATTGCTTTTAATTTTATTGGATCATCATTTAGCAATACGTTACGTCTCCCACGGAGATATAATGGGAGATAATGTAATATTGTGATGTTATGTTATCTGAGAATTGATTGCCTGACTGGGCTTTATTGCATTTTCAAACCATGTAAAGACATAATTTATAACATTGTGCCAAGTTATTGCATAATCAATCAACGGACGGAGCACCAGAGGGCTGTGTGTGTGTCAATCTGACATATTAGAGAAATTAAATTTGAGTGTATATATTAGACTTTTACAAAACTCACATGATACCACGCAAAAGGGGTTACGACCGTGATTGGTATGCAAAGAACATCGTCCAGTAAAACTACCAGATATGAGATCCTAAACATTGACATTAACCTAACATTTGTTTAAGTGTGAGAGAGCTTCCTTTATCTCCCATTGTCTGCTCAATAAGCAGACAATTAACAAGAGTGGAGCTGAGTAAGAAGAGAGCTTTGTTAGCAGATCTAACTGCCAACAGCGTCAAGCTCGATAGATGGAGCCGCTCATTAGGTGTTTTCATCAGAGGATGCACAGCAGATGCTCAGAAGTGTTCAGACAGAGGCCAGGCATGACTCCTTGCCCCTGGCTTACATGAGACACATCAAACCCTGTTGACAGACACAGACCCAGGCTAAGGATGGGAGATTGGATTGATACCTATGTCGTTGTCTCTAAGAGGAAACAAATATGCTTATAGCAGATGTTTTCAGCATCCTGCTGTCTTAAACCCCAAGCAAACTGAAGTTTTGTGTCTGAAGGTTGCTGCCGTTGGGCGAGCGCCGTTGCTGTCAGAGGGGTGCAGCTGCTTGGTTTGCAGCAATATTCAGGATGGTGCTGGTAATCAGCTGAACATCCCCAGCTTCGCAGGAAGTGAACAACATATTTTCATTGTTCGGTTCTGTTTGTATACTTTAGGTTCAGCAATTTTAAAGGGCCGGTGATATAAATATAAGCATGTTTAAATGCCTCTAAAACATTGTAACATGCTCAAATGGGAAGAAAATGTGCTTCAAACTGAGTGGACACGGTTTTTAAAAAAGGTACCCTATGGAAACGAGTCCAGTTTTTATTGTTAGGAGGAAACGGATAATTCAAACACATGCAAATGTCTTTCAAAGGACTTCTTAAAACTATAGAATGGATCTTACTTTTCCCAGAGCAGCCCCCGACTCATTACAAGAACATGGAGGATATAGCAGCAGAAGGGACAACATACATGCCGTTTGAAAGCCACCCTCTGTACAGCCACGAGCGACTTCGACAGGTGCTGGTGGATAATTGGGCGTCGTGCCGACTACAACCGCAGTGCTGCTGTCTCCTAGAGCTCATTACTATCACTCAGAAGTTCCCCTTAAAAACCTCCACAGCCACATGCCTGTATGGTAAAGCTGCAACAGAAATCTCCTCAAATGCTGACATTAAAGGGTCTGTCACTCGGAGTTGACATGCTGTTTGGACAGGTAAATGATCGGGCTCAGTGGGGCATAAGTCTGAACAACACAAACAGTGACATGCGTTCAAATGCATGTAAATGCACACATATGGTCAGACATTTCCATAGACATGTCCTTTTATGAAGCAGATCAACTGTCTACATGCTGGTTATGTGGATTAAAGCAGGTATTTACCCTGCATTTAAACACAAAGAACATTTTTCTCACACATTTTTTATGCAGGTGGGTAGCTATTTATTTTATTTTTGCCTTTGTTAGACACAACCTTAGACACCAGATGTAAGGTAAGGAAAGAATAAGTCCCTTTGAGAAAGCAAGCTATCATTACCATTCTGCATTTTTGTCATGCTGCCAAAAAAGGAAAAATGAATGTCACATCTTAAAATACGGCATCAGTACCAATCATGTTCTATTGAGTTCAGTGCTGCTCAAAAAGTCTTGAGCCGCCCCTGTATTTCTTTATATTTTACCAGGGAAACAAAATTCTTACAAACTTCAAAGTCTATGCCTATTATGACCAACTTTATTCTGAAACACAGCTTGAGCCTTTTTGGAGAAGCTTTTCTGTCATGTAAGGTGTTTTTTAGGAATATTTCTGCAGGCTTCTAGAAGGACAACCTGAAGCACTTCTTTGGATGTATGTTGTGTTCTCTGTAGATGATCCCACAGTGCTTCGGTCATGGCTCTGGGGAGGATTTGCAACAATAAGTACTGGTGCCACTGCTCATCAGTCCAGTTCTTGTGCCATTTAGCATACCTCAGTTTCTTTTTTCCTTCATTATTCGTGTTTCTAACAGCCACCTTTCATGGAGATTGTTTCTGATGAGGCTTCAGTAAACAGATCAACTGAGTTAGAGGTGCATCTTTTAGCCGTCAGGTCTTTTCTGGATTTTTTTGGATCCCTTTCAGAGACTAAGTTTGGAGTTTATTCGTTTTGTTTTGTTTTTTTTGCCTGCCATTTCTTTTGTCCAGTTTTTAAACGGTGTCATTATGTTTCAATGATTCTTTGTTTAGTCTTGAGCGACTTTGCAAAAAAACAAACAAACAACAAATTCCACTGAAAATAGTCAGGTGCAAAGACTGAACTGAAAATAAGTGAAAAAACAGCCAATGTTCAAAGAAAAACTTTGAAAGAGCTTTAGAAAGCCTGGTGGGGAAAGATGATAAATCAGCTTCTACCTCCAATGTGGAAGGCAAGGCTGATGTTTAGAACAATAATATACTGTTTTTGCATTGTGTGTATATATATATATACAACAATATAATTACATTTATTATCTTAGTTTGTAACTTAGATCTTTTTCATTACAGGATTTGAGATACTAATCCTGTTTACATGACCATAAAAACACTATAAATGGGAATAATCTGATCTTTTTCTAATCGAGTTTGATCTAACACTGCAGATTTACATTTTTTAGTCTATCAGTGTTCCTTCAGAGTATCTATATATGTAGATTAAAACTTGCTGTTATTTTCAAAATATCCAGTTTGACGGTTTCTGGTGGTCCCATTATTTTCTCCATTACAGTAGACATCTATAAGCTCTAAAATGGACCAAATAATGCAAGTAAAGGATGCAGAAGACAGACAGAAGGCTTTGTATATGTCTTTAGAATAGAGCAAAACTTTCTCATCCAGGATCAAAATATTCTTCATCATACAACAGTGTGTCCAGCTGTACCTCGGGAAATATGTCTGTCAGCTGTGTGTATAGGCACCGGTTGATGCAGCGAGCACAGGCTGATCTCCAATCAACGTGGTGTGCACAAATCCACAGTAATCAATTGTGTGCATGTGTTTTGTAAAGGCATTGTAAGACACCAAATACATCACTCCACTATTTGTTTTTTCTAAAACACGATGTAAACAAAATGCATCATCATACATGGAGGTTTAATTAATTTGAAAAAGACAAATCTTTTTGCCACAATCTGAGAAAATAATTCATGATAAAGAGGCAATTTTTTGGCTTGATGACTAATTCATCTTGACTGAAGCTAAATTAGTTTCTATAGAAAGCAACAGCAGAAATATAAACTCACTAATACACTGTAGTTAGAAAAACATTGTTTGGGTTTCACACTGAGCTTTGTTGAAGATTCAGAGATGAGCTTCTCTTATGTTACTGAAGCTGCCTCTGCTGAACTTATCAGGACTTTGTAATGCTACTGGGTCATGTTATCCAGAATAGTGATGCAATTTCTGCCCACAACACTGTGACCGGGAAGCATGCTAAGCCTTAGATCGGAGAGCAGTCCCACACATAGTTGCCTGGCTCTGTAATTATTTTCTCTGACACAAACCTAAAACTGGAAGGGTCAGGCCAACAGCACCCATGCATGAAGCTAGACAGAGTCCTGTCTCTGTGCTGGTTCACATCCATTACTTTTTTTTTCTTTTCCTGCTACCAGGTACAAAAATCCATGCTTAGAGAAAGTGGTAGTTGAGATTAAAATGGACACATTAAGGTTAAAACAGACATGATAAAATTGAAGTACACAGTTAAAGGATATATGTAAACTAGCTCGGACTAGATTTTGATACTGCAGATTTTTTTATTTTGGATAACAGACTGAAATGTTGTTTGGGAATTTGAGTTTCTTTCCTTTTAGTTTCAGTAGGAAAACAAAGTGATATACTGAGCAGATGCTTTCCTAAGTGTCAGATCTAACACCTTTATTAAATAAGGTAAGATTAAAAAGAAACAACACATTCAGAAGCATTAAGTAATCAGCAGTCCAGCCATTTTCTAAGTTCCTTTTTTTAAAAGTGGAAACCAAGAGAAGATCAAGTCTTTTGCCATCTTCCTAGTAAAACTCATAACTTCAAACATTGGAATTATTATTCCTGGAAAATGCAGAATACATTGACATATTGTGAATTTGTTTAACACAGACCTCTTGAAAAGCCATCTGACAAACCTTTTTGTGTAGCCTATAAAATGAAATTGTGTATCAAAGTAATTATAAGTCAGTCTAACTGCTCATGCTAACTTATTACAACGTAAATATTTTCAAAGGCTGTTCGCAATTTATTCATTTTTAATTGAGACTGAATTAAATAAGATATAGGCTATATCACTGAAAATCTATTTAACTGTTCAATATTACTCTTTTAAAAGATTAGCATGTAAATTTTGCATTTAATACTTTATTTAAAGAAGGCGGTGAAGCAGTTTGCATATTAGGCATTGTGCTGCACTCAAGTTAAACTTTCCAAAATGTTTTTTTGCCTGAACTGCTTGTAGCTGAATACGGATTCATTCCTGTTTGCAGGTAGAGAAACGGAAGCCCCCCACTATGTCAGAAGGTAAACTGGTAACTGGGGTGTGTATTTTCACATACAGGTCTGCTTAAATATAGTACGTTAACTGTGAAATGTGCTTTCTGAAGATGATGGGATGCTCATTGGAAGTGTCTTCTCACCTCAAGTTTAGTAATTAGCTGTCAACACCTAGAGCTTGACAATATAATTGCTCGCTCTGCTGCTTTGGACACATTAAAAGCAGACTTGTTTGAGAACTTGATTTGCACTGTGTCCTTCAGAGTGACTGGGAAAGAAATAGTCTTTTTGTGGCACTGTTTGAGGATGAGCAACCGGTGAATCTTTTTAACTATAAGAAATCACTTTCGGGACTACTATGATGATCATTTTAACATTGCTGTTCCATATTAATTGATAAATGGTGACACTTTTTTATAGAAATAGTAGGTACCTCTTGATTGTCCTTTTTTTGAGGTTGACAGCTTGTCTAAATGAAACCATGTCACTGCTCTGATAAAAAAAAACAAAATTGTTTGGGATTTTTTTTTCCCTCCACTTTCCAACACCTATTAACATGTGCTATTGACGAAGAAGTATGAAGTCCTGTTCCTCATCAAAAATAGCTTTTTTCATCCTACTTGAACTGTTTGATGCATATTAGAGAAGGTTTCATAAAAATTGTGGAATCAGAAAGAAATTTACTTGATTTCATGCATCGAACACATATTTTTGCCAAATCACAAGTTTTTCTTTTTCCAGCAACATCCCTGGTTTTACTTTTAAATCGTCTTCATAAAATGTAAACAGTTTAGACTCACACATGTTGACACACATTTAAACTGTTGCCAAACTATGCTGTATGATCGAACATAGGTGTGATAATGAGAAACATCATATAAAGCAACATGGCAGCAAATTACATCCATTCATTTGCACTCGGGTAAATGATGTTTACCAGGTAATGTCAGTTTACATCATGTTTGTTAGAATTAGATTCTCTGTACTTGAGATCAAATTTAATTTCTCCTCCAAACCTTCATCAACAGCTGGGTTTGTAAATCCATAACACAAGATAAGATTTTTTTTTTGTGCAATTTATTTTTTCTTTTTTTTTTACAAATGGGCTTTGCCATTTCTTAGAAAAATCCAAAACATATGCTTTGTTTGGAACTGGCTGGGTTGTTTGCAGTTTGATACAGAACAGCTGCTGCAGACTTGGAGGCAAACAAGGTGGATCTCACATGGTGTCAGGTTTTAGTCTGAGCAAGTCTTGTAATTAGGCATATATAGACAATCATTATTTAATAATATTATTAATATAAAACATGACCTACAGGGTTGCAACTGGAGAAGATCCAGAACTAAAAACTAACTCAGGGTCAGCAGCAGTAATAAGACACATCCACCATGATGATACGATAACTTCTTGTTTAAAAATAAAACAATGCATCCAATAAAGTAAAGCACAGTGATTATTAATCTATCATAGTTTAGTTAATGGATGCTGTTGTTTAACACTACTACTAAACTCTAGTAACTGTACAACTGTCTTGAGCTTCCAAGGAAAATGACAGTTTCTTGACAGTTGGAGAGGCAGCAGGCAGGCTAACCAAGCAGCTCTTTTGCAGGAAACTTTTGTCTGAGAAGGGAAACCGAACAGAGGGATTGGCTGCTTCTGGCTGGCAGTACAGGAAGTTATCTGATTTTGTCCTCTGGTGAGACCTACAGAAAAGCAAAGCTGCTGTCCTTCAGAGCCTGGTTGAGGGAAGATGCCATCTTGATCTTCCAGGATCAAAGCTAGGAGTGCTGTGACCTCGTCGGAAGAGGGCTTACTGTATCTTAAAAAATGGGCAAAGTTGGTGGGAGTGGCTACTTGGAAAGAAAGTTAGTTTCCTTTCACAGTGAGTGTGTTAATTTTCATCCATGAATGAATGATTGGATCTGCAGTGCCAAAATAAAAAACTGAAGGACACAAAACTTCCACAGAGCTGAAACTACAGAATTATCCATCTAGGCTTGTCACTTTAAAAAAAAATCTTCAGCATTACATATTTGACAAATAAGTGAAGTTTAAAAGGGCAAAAAGGATGACAGCATTATTGTTCCGATGCACAGCTGACAGAAAACCTCGAGGTTTTTAAATGACTTGATTCAAACTGTTACATCCAGTTAAGACTCTTCACCTGCTTACTCCATATTTGCAATTTACGATCCAAAACAGAGTGCAAGCAGGATATTCCCAACATGCATTTGTCTATCTACTATAAGAAATTGGCAGCCATCTCAAGAGGCACCTGAAACATCTGCCTTGCACAGCAACAGATCCCAGAGCCTGGAGACGGTAACTCTGCAAGCTCCACAGTATGGAAGCTTGCTGTGACTCATTTTTGGCATGTTACCGCAATTGGAAGCCAATGCAATTCCAATTCTCCTCTTTCTTTTTTTCTTCTTTTCTCTCCCACCAGTGTATAGCAGCCAGAGTAGATATGGAGCTACACAGGCAGAGACGTGATGTAGTGTTTATTCATCACCGCCTCCACTGCTGCTTATTCTTCATCAGAAATTCAGTTTATTCCTTTCAGATTGAAAGAAAGGCAGCTGATGTAAGACTGCTGGATCACAAATGGAGGAGACATTCTAGCATGTGACATTTAATTTAACGCTACAGCTCTACAGTTGAGCAGATTTGGCATGGTGAAGACTACTTCTAATTTGACGTGTATTTCTTAGCAACAAGAACGCTAAATTAGAGAAGCAGTCCTATGGTGAAATGAGAGCAAAAAAAAAACATTCTGGTTAAGTTGCATAAAATGAAAAATGTAAAAACTTCAGTATCATTTTCTTAGCATAGACCTCTGCACACAGATTTGGAAAGAAGAATAATACCGTAAGTGATTTTACATGCATGAGGCTGTGAAATATAAATAATAAACTCAAATGACACAGTCTCGTGCATGTTGAATAATTTAAAACAGCCCAAATATTAAATATTGTTCAACTTTTCCTTTTTAATTATACAGACTAAAGCAAGAAGCTAATGTAATGGCTTATGTGAGAGAGGTGTTGCTGAGTTACGGTAATAGTCCACTTTCATTCCTGTTCAGTCTGGTGTTTCGGCTTTTTTAAAGTGAGTTCATGCCTTTTTGGGGGAAATAGACTTCAATGTTGGGAATAATTTTGAATGTCTGTGGTTTAATCCATCAAAAATTTTGGTAATTGTGAAATATGTTTAAGAATAAAGCTCTCAATCAGCCATCCAGTCAAGAACACTTTTTCTGCCTGATAATGCTGACAGAACTTTGCAGTTTTAGTACACCTGCCTATAATACCTTTACTGGGAATACCGGTGTACACGAATGCCCAAAAGTATTGTCGTTTGGCTCATAAATTACTATTCCACTTACAGATTTTTATTTTTATTACTTTGTAGTCTTGCTTTCATTAAATATCACGTGTTCAGACCCTTAGTGTGTGTCCTTTTCAATTAGAGAGGCCCTCTCATTTAGAGAAGCGCACACCAGGAGTCACAGTGAGAGGGAGGGTTGCAAGCCAAGTGCCGATGCTTGGTGCCATCACATATGCTCTCTTTTAATGAGGTGATCGAATTTTCTGTCAGTGATCTCTGGCAATTACAGTGTGACAACGTCAGAATACAGATGCCCAGAGCTACTTCTCAACAATAAAAGGCAATTTTCAAAATATCATGGTTATATTACAGTCATGAGGATAGAAGTTTACACTATTAGACTTCATGTGTGACAAAGTACTGCTTTACTGCTTCCATGAACTGAGAGGGTGAGTAGTAGCCAGGGGCTCCTAATCAAATGCATAAAAGTTTCTGGTCTGCATTGTTCAGGTGTGTTAACGTAACGCCAAGGAGGAAAGACCTCAGCAGATATTTTGCAGTAGAAACTGTTGCTGGCCATCAACCTGGGAAGGGATGTAAAGTTGTTTCCAAACATGTATGAGTCCATCATTCTCCCGTGAGGATTATTCACAGACTGGCAACTAACTGACTTAGATCTAGTACTCAAACCGTATTGAAAACAAGAACTACATCAGAATACAAGCCTCGTTCAGCACGTTAAATGTTAATATAGGACAATGAAATTCAAAAGAAAAAAACTGCTGACTCTTAAAAACAAGCAATGTATGTTCAAAGCTGCATCGGTGAAACAATGATTTTGTACAGATAAGGCCTAAATCAACATATTTGGTCATGAAGCATGATCACAATACTTAGCATGGTGGTGGAGTGTTGAGTCATAAGCTCTTCTGGATACTCGTATCCTGCAATGCAATGGCCCATTTAAGGGCCCGACTAAGTTTGATTGAAATGCTGAGGTTGGAACTTTAAAAAAATTGGACAGAAATAACTGTCTGCAAACGTCAATAAGCTCAAACAACATTGCAAAGAAAAGTTCTTTCACAAGGATGCGAGGGATTGATGTAATACAGAAAACGATCATTTCAAGTTGCCGATGCCGAAGGTTGACTGACGGGTTAATTCTGTGATTTATCAAACAAGTCACCCTGCAGCCATTATGAATTTTACTATTATTATTATTTATTTTATTATTATTATTAATATTATTAGAGCTGTGACAAGGTCTCAAATGCACAATGCTTCTGTATTGAGGTTTGATTTTTGTTATGGGACATTTGATTATCAAATATTTTGTATGAATAATTCAATCTTGATTCCTTAGTGACTTTTTAATCATCAGACCAACAGTAATTGTAATGCCAATATTATAGAAAATTGATATACATAAGACATAGCCTACACATATAAATAATATGCAACAGTCACATAAACATACAGGAAAATAACCAGTTTTTTTTTTTTTTTAATGCCATTTATATATAATTTCCACTCATTTTACGTCCGCTTGTGGTGTCCACAAACTTAGGAATCAATGGCATTTATGTTCACTCCGCCATCCAGGGCTGTGTACGGCTGGTTTATCAGCTTTTTGCTGAAATAGCTTTGTTGTTTCTGGCTCTGGAGCTAATGAGCGAAGTGAGACTAACTAAAGCATTAAACTGCAGATGTAAAACCAACAGTGGGCTAAGGGAAGATTACATTTTACATCCAGGGAAAATCTGACAAAACTGTCGTTTGGTTATAATTGAACAAGAAGTGAAGCTGAACAGGCGGCCAAAGAGTTTTCTTCCTCATCCTCTTTTAACATCCTTGGTTTCAGCAGCCAGGGATCGGACTTCTAAGGCCTCTACTATTGCTCAACCCACAATGCTCTGGACCTTTTGTGGTACATTTTGACTGGTGATTGTCAGGCTGAGCCCAGCTGGGCCCATTGAGTAGTGGGGATGAGCTTTACTCCCGTAGATGAAAAAGCATGTTAGGGTGGTTTGGGACCTCCAGGGCAAACCTAGAACATGCTAGAGAGATTTAGTCTGGAGATGTCTATGCATCAAACAGTTGATCTTTGCACTCGACACTGAACTGATATGGTTTCACTGGATCAAGCCAAGATTAAAGCAAAGCACCCGAAGATGCTATTTTTTAGCCATTTTACATTCATAACATTTAAATTTAACATAAAACATGTATAAACATTTAAGAAAATTGAGCCCAGATCCCAACACTATTCATGACAAACTTTTAAGAGGATCTATGAGTAAGACTCATTGAAATTTTAATTTTTTTAAATTTGTTTTATACTTATTTTCCAAACATACTCTGAGCTCCATTCAGAGAACCTTGCCGCTTTTAGCTTCTCAACAATTTTGTTTAGTCTCACTCTTGTTGATGCATTTACTGTGACCAACTACATCTTGTATCCCATCATGCATCTTGGGATGAAACATGTCATCTTGGCATGTTGGGATGTAAAGAAAAAAAAAACATTTTACTGGCCAGAATCTGTTTCAGGCATTAGAAGCAAACTTGGGTATGTGAACTCAAAGCCCCTCACATTGACCACTTGGGGGAGCTGCAATTAGCAAATGAGCTCTTCTGAAAGCGGTCCTTTTAGCTTTCAGACATGCTTTTATTATGATCAGATGAAGTTGCCATGGTAACTGGGCTCTGCTGAGCCACTTATCTTGCTACTTGTACATAAAATTTGTTGTGATTTTTTTTTCTCTCTCTCTCAATATTAACATTCTTTTCTGTGTGAAGCTTTTTTTCATCCATTGATGTTATCAAATATTGCTTGGTGCAGCTTTTAACCAATAATTTAAAAAAAAATTCTCTGAGTATTCCCCCTGGATTTAAGTCAACTGTGAAATTTTTGCAGACCTAAAACCAACATGTTTTTTTTATTTCCAGTAGCCTCATTTCTCCAGCTCTCTCCCCGCATTTGTGTTTCGTCTCTGCCTCTCTCGCCCTCATCTCTCCAGCTGTCGCCTGACATAATGTAAATGAGCCTCTCAGCACAGAGTCTATGATAGTGTCAGCCCCCTCCTTAGTCTCTGGTCTCATTAAAAGCCCAGTGTAGCTGACATTTACCCAGCTACAGTGTTGACTGGCTCCTCATATGGGGCACAAGGGTCAAAACAATACAAAGTATAACTCCAACAGCCCAAATCCCTTTGGAAAGGAAGGTTGCCCGTGACATGATTGGATGTTGAATAAAAACTCAAAGATGCCTGAATAAATCTGTGAAATGTCAGAAAAATGAATCCGCGTCATCTTCCGGATGGTCCTTTTGGCCTATTTTTATGTGAAGTAAATGTAAGCATTACTATTCATGTCATGTTCTGCCCCTCCTGTATTGTCGGCGTCGAAGGTGTTAGTGTGCTGATTTAATATGACAAAGTCTTGGCTGCCGGATTATTTTACATTCAAACTTAACAGCAAATATCCCCCCATCTCTTTCTCTTTATTGGTATAAATGCATGAAAATACCAGCATTGTCAAGGTTGTTTTGTGGCCTCCCCCCGTCTGCCCAGGGACAACGTCAGCACTCTCTCATCAAAATTCAAAATTGCTTTGATTTCAGTTAACAGCAGCCATCTCCTGAGCCCCAGGGCAAGGTGGAGAAAAAGGTTTTGTGAGTTTGAAATTAATAGGAGGGCAATAGATACTTCCTGGCTTGTCCTTCTCTTGGGACATGTTTTTACTGTGGTCCCCTCATCCTGTTACTGACGCCTGACTCTGTGTAACCCTTATCTCCATGCTCTCCACATGGTCTGATGGGGCTCTGTGTGTGCAATTAAAACAGCTTATTTGCCAGATAAGTGGGGGAGCGTGGTCAGATTGAAAGCCACAGGCTGCCAGTCTCAGGTCTTTAGGTTACAGTCCCAGGGTTAAATGGCCCCGGGGTGCAGAGCGAGCCAAATGAGACATTCAGCTCAATGAGGCTGTGTGGAGAGAAAACACATGCAAGGCACTTTGTGTGTTTATGTGAAAAATATTTGATTTTTGACTACGTGAATTAAATTGGTTCATGTGGATTTTACTGACAGAAACCAAAAAGTTCATATTTAATGTGATTATTAAATTAAAAGTTTTTTTCTGTGAAATGGTTCATTTCTGTGCATGGCAAAATGTTTTTACCTTTTCATTCTTATTTTTATGTAGTCTGATATTCATCATGGTATCCTTATTTTCTATCAGTTTCCCAAACAGTGGTCAAAAATACAAACTAATGCTCATTTCTACAGCAAAATGCATCATATTATAATCATTTTAGAGGATGGAAGCAGTTATATTTGCAGTAACAGTTTTGGTGTTTTGTTTTTGCCTTGATTTATAATATGAGGTTTAGCATTGAAACATTTGGTTCCTTTTATCTCTGTAATTAGTCATTTTAAAAACTACATCTTCCAAAGTTTTATGTATCCGAACATGAAAGGAGAAATAATCTCATCATTATCGGGTCTTAAAAGCGTGTAAATACACCCGCAGCACAACCACCTTTAACACCAAACATTTAACTTGCTGTATATATTTATCTCTCACATCGTAATGCAGATCTTTGCTTTTTCAGTCTTTGTTGTTCATTTGGGATCATAGTGCTGTTGTGTGATCCAATTTAAGCCAGTTTCAGAAGGATAGCCTCATATTTAACAGTAAAATATTTGACTACAGATCACTCAATGACAGCAGAAACGCAGGTGAAACTTGACTGTGAAACCAACTTAATTAAAATTTTCCCCACCACCGAGCTTGACAGTTGGTACGAGCTGTTGATAAGTTGGTGCAAACATTTTCATTTTTGGTCTTGTCTGTTTAGGGAACAGTGCTCCAAAGGTTTTGTGGTTTGTTCATTCACTACTTTGCCACCACGTTTCCAATGACGCTTTCTCGTTGGCAACCTTTCCAAACAGACCGTGCTCTAACCGTTGTGGGAGACGGCAAAGAAATTATCAAGAGCATAAAAACTTTGGCTGAGATGACCATCACAGATAGGACAGATGAGGCTGCTGGGAGTATTGATTCCAAAGCGTGACATGAAATCATGTGTAGATTAAAAGAAAGAAGAAGAGGTCGGCGGCAGAGTCGTCTTTCTGAAGACAGCGTGGCACAGTGGTGGAGAAAGAGAGAAAAGCTCGACCTTGGCAGTGACCTGAACAAGCTGTAATGAGTTCTGAACTTCTGACTCAGCTCGGCATTGTTGTGGTTCACAGAGTGCTGAGAGCTGGTAAACAGGATATTGAGTCCCAGATGAGTTTTGACTCGCATCATGAAAGTGCCGGAGCCCCACAGCTCTGCACACACCATCAGCCACCGGAGTAAAACGGAGAGAAGGGAACGGGTGGGTGAGAAGTTGGGAAAATAGGAGAGAAAGACGAGTAGGTGTGCTTGTTTGAAGGCTCTGGGTGGCTGGGGTTATCCTGTGTGATGGCCATGTGTTTATAAGCCACTGGGCCACAAAGATCCACACTAATAGGCAGCTGAAGAGATAAAACCTCCACATGGGGGGAGAGGGGGGGGTCTGTTTTTCCTCCCTCAATACTTTTTTTTTCTCCCTATTTCTTTCCACCCTCTTCTCTCTGCATGAAATAGGATCACAATTAACTATAGTCAGACTGTTGTTTGAGGAGGCGGACAGCTTGAATCTACAAAGACCACAGCTCTCCTGACAGAAGGGGACGCCGCTCTATTTCTAGCCTGTAGTTTTCAGTCATTTTAATTGTTTTATTCTTTTTGATGGAGACAAATCTAAATGTTTGCAGAGCATAACACTGTTGCTGGAAGGGGAAGTGGCACGCACCTTCTTTTGTTTTCCTCCCGGTAGGATTAGTGCCACAGGCTTGCCATTCTTTTAGCTGAATCGTTATCGGTACCAGTGGTTGATGATGAATTAATTTTTGGGGGGGGGTTTTGTGGTTTTGTTTAAAAAAACAAAAAGGTAATTAATGTTTCACATGTTCCCAGAATATATCTTTAGAATTTTTGGGAGAAATTGCTGCGAACATTGTTCAACATACAAGTCAGACTGTTTGTTTTTGAGTTTAGTTTCACACACCAGTTGTTCAAACCCTCCTTTCTGAAGAAAGACTTTCTTCGTATCTTTTACACAAGCGAGCTAATGAATTCAAAGCCAACTATAAAAACTGGTGCAGCTTAATAGACTCCTAAGAGGCTGTGGTTAAGGATCTGTGAACATTGTGGATATGGATGAAAGTGGGCTGGTTAATATATATCCTTCCTGTTTGTATTGGGATTGTTTTAACTCTGCAAAGGCATGTTTGTATCATCATTATTTTTCCCTGATAAACTGCTCTAAAAATGTAGCTGACCAGAATGTTTATAAGTTGTGTGGCTAGCATACATCTGATGGATCGGAATCCCTGAGCTCCACAGGGGTGTGTATGTCAGGGGAAAAAAACATGACACAGTTGAAATTAGCATAGGCCACACCAGAGGCGTATGGATGATAGCCACTTTAAGGACAAGGTCAATTATTTTAAGTTACTCTGAATTCTGAAATGAGTTAAGAAGTTGATTCCCTGTGATATCAAGTCAAGTTTAGAGCAACACTAAAAGTTTTTCTATTTGAAGAATTCTTGTCCTGTTTCTTCATTTCTGGGGCAATAAATGGGATATTAGCTCTCAGAAGCCTGATACAAATAATCACACTGTGTTGTTTTTGTTAGAGTAATTCATTTCACTCAAAAATATTAAAAGGTGACATTAAAAGCTGTCACCTTTTGATGTATTCAGGTGAATTTTATTTAATATGATAAATCAGACTTGTTTTGGGATGCAGCCAATAGCTTCTAATTTACTGCTGGCTAACTCGTAATCCAGTACTGCAGCAATGATGATTCGGATGCCAAAAAAGAAATCATGAGAATTGTTTTGACTACATTGAAATTAAGCTCTTGTGCACAGAGTAGATGCAAAGACGCTCATTTCTGCAGGAATGTTGACGAACGTTCACAAGTGATCCATTTGGCATTACAGGGAGTTATGGGATCGAACTGTGACTCACATTTGTTCTCACAGCTAGAAACAGAAGGACACAGGGATGCACACAGCTTGTTTAGAATTTACAAAGGTGAGCTGGTTTTGACTTTGCAAGGTTGCAAATGAAAAACGGCTCATTCGGAGAAAACATTTTCTCCCACAACTTGACACTTGTTTAGGTTTTACAGTCAGCTACATCTCCTGTTAGTTCCTGTCTGACAGCAGAGAATGACTTGGCCAGAATAACATCTATGCATTTTTTCCTTAAAAATTTTATACTGCTGCAAATTAAAATAACTCAACAGAATAAATGTCACTGCTGATTGTTGACTTATTTTAATAGAAAGATTTCTCCAGGTAACTTCATTTTTAGATGCCTTTTCACTTACTGTTATATGTTGCTGTTTCAAGCATGACACATTGTTTTAAAGTTTGATATTGACAACATCACAGATGTGTGTGCAGAGCAAGAAAGCTGCGTTCAACCCAGTTTGTTCTGCAAGAAATGACAGAACAATTAATTTTGACAGTAGTCTCAAAATATGGATGAAATTATTTTGAATTCCAAGGGGATTACAGCCGTTTGCCAGGCAGATCGTAGATCTGGACCACTAAAAGAGCAGATTGAGTCCCTGCAAGTCCCTAATGCAGGGAAGTCAATGCAGTATTCATTTTTGGTCTCAAAATGCAAAACCCCTGATCCTCTGCTAATGAACTCATCTCTAAAAAGATACACAGAAAACATTAATATGCATCAAATTGATTTGTTAAATCATTGAGTCTCAGAGATGCAATTACACACTTGAAAAGTGACGGCTGACTCAGTCTTGGACAGCGGCTAGAAGTGATTACATTATTAGCTTGGAAATGCTGTCAGATTCCAACACCATTTATGATAAAGAATGGTTTGAGATGTCATATACATCAAGTATAATTTCCGTTAAATGTGACGGGTTGTAAAGTGCAACATGTCATGAACATTTTTGCATGCTGAGCCAATAATAACTAATGTCACAATCCTGCTGAGATTGTCAAATACAGAGTAAAACCCAACCGTGTGTAAAAAAAAAAAAAAAAAAAAAAAAAGGGGGTGGGGTTCATTCAGAAATACTGCCGGCTAACATTTTCCACAAATCTACCTCCAAAACTCTAAGCAATGACATAGTGTTGAGTAGATATAATGTAATAATAATGTGGAAATAATATATTCTGGCTGAGTCCTGTCCTTCTATAAAGCCAAAGTTAAATTAACAACATATAGCCTTACTTCTTTTTTCTTAAAGTAAGGACAGTGTGTACATGTTAATCACAACGGCTCTGAATGTAGGTTAATGTTTCAGTACTCATTCTGTCGTGATGAAACAAAAAATGCAGGTGAAGTAATCCATGTTTCCCTTTTCATATCCACGTGCCTGAGAGACCTAACCCCAGCCATTATTGCATGTGATGAAGGTTAACAGCTTTGGAGCAAAAAAGTCCAAATCAAAGCTAAACAGAAAAAGGAAATAAAAAAAGGTAATATCAAGGTAGTCTGATGTGTTTCACCCTCCTCCCATCAGACTTTTTTATAGTCTAGCCATGTTGCAAGTTAATAAGCTAACACAGAATGTCTTCCTGCTATAGAAGGATAGCCAATATGCAGAGGTATTTTCCTGTGCACAGGAAAGACATTTAAAGAGATATTCACCAAATGTGTGGGTCCAAGTCTGCTTAGACTGAGTTGGGAGTTAAAATATGTTTAAAAGTGTAGGTAATCATTCCTCTCTAAACCTAACAATACAAGCTTTATAAAAGTGATGATGATTACCCGTCTGACATCCACAGGAAACTCATGGCAACGACTTATTAATGCGTGGGATTGAGACAAGTTATCACTTTTCATTGATGTCACCGGACAGACTCGGCAGAAATAAGAAAGTTTCTCTCTTTATATTTGTAAGAACTTTTAAAAGGAAGGAAAAGGATAAACCTGCAGCTTAGGCTGACATGAACCTGTCTGCTGTCATCTGCCAGTAAATTCCAAGTGTGTCTATGGCTGCTTCTATGTTATATTAATTTTAGACATTGTGTATTTTTTACTTTCAAAAAGGGGACAAAGGCTTATCCCAGCCAACAAGCTTCATTTGGGTGCAGATAGTTGCCAACGACAGCACTAAATCTGACACCTTACGACAGACATGCTGAAAGTAAAGTTCTGCAGGCAAATAAGGAGAAAAAAAGGCATCAACAGAAAAAGGACAAGTCAAAGAGAACATGTACAGGAGACTTTTTGTTATTTTATCTTTGCTCCACAACTCCTGTTTACTCAGCCACTGGTGAATTTTCCTCACTTCAAGTGAAATGTAGGAAGGAGAGCGAGCCCAACATCAGATAGAATGTGAAAGGGAATGAGAGGAACGGGGGGAAGTCCTCCATTCCTATTTACATCAAACACCTGCACAGACGGTGCCAATCAGCTCCTGATCCTTTACACCAATTCCAAGCATCTTTTTCCCTACTTTTCTTATTTCTGGAGGGGGGAAAAAACACAAAATATGGAAGGTCAAGAAGGTTCAACCGAACACCCAACGACCTCTGAAGCCTCTCATTTCAGTCACTGAAGATCAAATTCCTCTAACACCAATGAACCCTCTCCTTCATTTCAAAGAGAAAATAAAACAAAACTGTGACGATGTCCATCCTTTCTCATCTTAGACATTTTTTATTGGAGAAATGATTGTATGTTAAAGACAAAAAATGTTTGTCCGTGAAGTCTGACAAAGGAAAACCAAATTAATTTAATCATTCCCAAGAAAAAGATGGACTCATTATAGTGCCTAAATGTGTGCGACGCCTCCAAAAATCCAGAAAAGGAAAAAAAAAATTCTTTAAAAAAGATCCAAACTCCTGTAACTCCAGCTAATTCTAACACCACCCGCTGGTTGTGTGCTGCGTGTCGCAGCTGTTCGGAGGCAGTGCCAGCTCGGCCCGGTTGGTGAGGGGCGGTGGACCATGAAGCCTCTGTGTCACAGCTACGGATCAATGGCAAGGCTACACCAGGAGGAGGTCACATGACACCAAAGAACGGGGGAAAAAGGTGACTTTGACTGATCTGGTGGATTTGGCCAGACAGTCTGCACCAGTTTGCCCATCTGGATTGGGGAGGGATGGTTTGATCTTAGTCAGGCGCCCAAAAACGTTTTATTTTCCTTTCCCCATTTCTTTAGAGAATCTGGCCGAGTGTCTACATATAACTTTTTAAATGAGTAATTTAGGTCCCAAATCTTGAAGTAAAATGATCAGACACATCTCAAAGGTGCTGGATCATTTTAATTATGTAGACAAGACTGAAAATGTCAGCCTCTTTTAATCATTTTCATTCATAACATCGCCTCATAAAGGGAAAATCTCCCTGGACAGGGACTCCAAGAAGCTGTGGTACAAAATCAATAAACCTCATATTTTCTTAGATATAATAAAAGTATTATCTGTAGGTTTTAAGATAAATATGCAGCACGGAGCACAAATTTTCCCTCTGAGAATTGGTTGCAAAGTGTTGAAGTGTGGGAAAAATGCAAGTATTCAAATGCAGCACCAACTCTAAAACTGATTCATCTGCTTCAATCAGTTTACATCAGCAGCTGTTTCTCACATTTCTGTCCTGGCTCTTTAGTATTACTCAGCAGGGAGGGTGCAGTGGTGTAATTAATGCTTCAAACAAGCCGTGAACAGTAATTGCAGTTTTAATTAGTTTTATAAACATTTCTCTCTGACTTTTAAAAGCAGAAATGTTCAAAGTGGATAGTTTTCCATGATGCTACAGGCGAGAGAGGAGGAAGCTAATGTTTGGAAATAACAACTACAGGATGACTCTGGGCCTTATTTCTTTCTTGTTTTTGTCTCTAACCCTGAAAATAATCATTTTTAGCATACTTTTAGGTTGCTTCAGAGAAGTGTAGGATTATTCAGTTTTTTAATGTCTGTCTTTCATATTTTGTTTCAACTAAGTGATCTGTTGCTGAGGTGCTGAACAACCCCTCGTGTCTTTAGAAAAAAATGAAATTGGGAGCAGTGATTTATCAAAGCATGTGTTTCATAAATAGAAATATATAAGGAAAAAACTGAGTTGATGCTTATCTAACCAGCTTAAAAGTCAATATCGAAACATTGCTGGACAATGTTTATGGCACCTTCTTTAAGTTGTCTTCTGGAACAATTGAAGGACATCCCAAAGCTGTTCTTTGGATGTTCTCTGCCTTTTCGTCTGTTTTCTGTCAATATGATCCCACACTGTCGTGGTAATGCTGAAGTCCGGGTTCTGGGGAAGATTCCTCACTCCACAAGACCCGTTGCCACTGATTTTCAGTCCCTGTCTTTTGGCATACCTCAGCCTTCTCTCCCTGCGTCCCTTCCTTAAGATTACCTTCCTGCCTGCCACTCTTCTGACGATGGCCTCAGTAAACAGTAGTTGGATCAACTGAAGGTCATGAGGCATCTCAGATCCTGCATCTGGCCCTTTTTTCCCCCCACATTTCATTTTCAAGATTCTGTCCATCACCTGTAGATGTTTCAGTTGTCCTCCCCATCCAGTTCCTTCATATTTTAAGTCCATGGTACACATAATGTGCAGATATTCTCTGTGTTTCAGGTATTTTATTTCAATCACACTGTTTTCTTTGGTATCTTCTGTTGAAGCAACTAAAGAAATTTAACCAAATCATGTCTATGTACAGTGTAAAAGTACAAAACCCTTTGTTTTGGAAGGTTTTTTTGGCCAACTAATCATCGTATAATGACCTAGAGAAAGAACTGGATTTAAGTTTGGTTTCAAAAGAGACCAATGTCCAACAAAAAAACTGAAAGACCTTCAGAAAGCCTGGGGAACTACTGCTGAACTCCACTCTATAAAATTACAAAAAGCTCTGACTCCTGGGAAGCACAAAAATATGACAAATAATGAAGGGAGGCTCATCACTTTGTCACAGTACAAGGCCATCAGAGCAGCGTCTGCTCCCCTCCATGTGACAGATTCCTTTTACTTCTGCTTTATTTGGTCTATAAAACCCAGTTATACCACAGCAGCAGGTGGAGGTGGCAGTCGGGATCAGTCCATCTGAACCTGCTGCCACTGTGTCGCTGTATTTCATCATCACAGAGGATGCCATTAGTTTCAGTGCAGAAGGTCAAGTTGATGAATCACTATGAAAATCAGTGAACTTGTATATGCCATCACCTTAACAGACAAATCTATTTGTGGTAACTCTGGAATAAGCCCACCGACATAAAGATTTCAGTTCTAGCCTACTATTCAGATTTTAACCTCTGTTGACCCTGCCTTCTTGTATAAATACTCAGAGCTACAAGAAGGGATGCACTGATTCTTTCAGAGATGAAGTAAACTGGTTGCACCGTGAAGAGGACTACTAAAGGGGGAAAACTATAAAAAGCCAAATACATTATTTATCTCCAGTTCTTCCAGAGCAGATGTCAAGTTCAGCAATAAAAACTCAGCAGTTGCTTCACTTTAAACAAAAAAGGGGGCAAGTTTTATTTAAATTGGCCTAGACTCCTCATTGCTGAGTGTTTCAGCCTGATCATTGACGCTGAGTTTTTCTGTTTTCTGCCCACACAGCCGTGCGCAACCACCAGGCGCTTGGGAAGATCTGCCCGGCCTGACGAAATGAAAAAGAAAAGGTCAGAAAATGACCCCGGGGGAGGTGTTTGAATCACATCTTACCTGTAATTGTCCCACTCCCTTCCCGCACCTTCACGCTCTTTTAAAGCATCGGTGGGGCTGCTGCTACAATCCAGATGTGCGTCTGCGAAGTGGAGACATTTGGGTCCAGGACAGGCGGAAGGGAGAGTAAAAATGAAAATAAAAAAAATCGGAAAGGCGCCTTTTTGTCGCCTTTTAAGGATAAAATCAAATACGAATATCATACAAAATGATCAGTCCTCTAAGGGAAAAGCATCTCATTCGCCATCCAAATCTCCTCTCCTCTCAGTCCGATAGTCCACCAGCCACACGGGAGCCTTTAGTCAGATTTTCAAAAAAGAAAGAGATCTAACTGCGTCGTGGTGGTCTGTCTTCAGCGGGTTGCTCTTAAAAATGAAAAATGCTTATTTACAAAATGAACCAGATCACTATCGATCACTTCAGCCCTCTCCGGTCGTTGCTCCTCCGCGTCTCTTCCCGGTCTGACAGCTCCGCTCTGCTCGCACCAACTTTTATGGAGACTCCGGAGCGCACGGCGCACTGCTGCTGTAGCTAGACCTTTCTCTAAAAGGCGTTACATTACAGTAATCCCATTACTCTTAATTTTTTTTCTTCAATATATTGAAACGTGCAGCCAACCCCTCCGAAACTAATGTCTATTTGAAAGGAAGTTATTCTGCCTCCTATTTAGTGGCGCCCACTGCAACAGAGATGAAAAGAGAAAACAAGTGTAACAAATTTGGTGAAGTTGGATACAAAACAGATGAGTAACTAGTGCTGGGCTGGATTTAACTGTAAAGTCTTACAAATTATCACCATTGGGGCATCAAAACTTAGAAATTCTTAATTATGTGTCGCCACGGCTAACCTTGAGGCGTTTTGGACTCCGTGTAGGTGTGGGGCGTCTCAGCTGTGAGCTGCAGCAAACACCCAAATGGAGAAAGTTGCCTTCTACTGCCATCATGAGGATCTCAGGTGTAATGCAATTGATGGCACAAACTTTTCACTCGCAAGATGATGGAAAAGATTTTATTTATCCTAATTTTCTATATAAAAAAAAAGAAGTCATAACCCATTTTCTTTTATATTTTCTAGAAAACAGGAAATGGGCTTTGTGGTTTATAAAAACACGTGCAACCATAAATATAAACATTATTGTCTTGGTTTCTCAAGGAAGATTCCAACACTATTATATAGATGTTGGCTTCCTCTTTCTTGGTCAATATTATCCCACATTGCTTCAAAAGGTTCGAGGCAAGCAACGATAACTCCACTAGATCTGCTGCCTGACCTACAGTTCAGTTCTTGTGTCATCTAGCATACTTCAGCCTTTTTCTCCCGAATTTACCTTCTTTATGAATGACTTAACAGCTGTTATTCCATAGAGACCATTTCTGATGAGGCTTCAGTGATCAGTAGATTTTTGGCATATTTAGTCCTGCACTTGCTCAATTTATACAAATGCTCAGCATGTGTGTATATTCATATATGCATCATATTATTAACAAGTTTTCTACTGATTGTCCTTTGGGAATCATGCTTGGTGCAAAAGTACAGATTATGCATGTCAACTTGTATCATCATCAGCATTTCCCAGAGATGCAACTAGAGAAATGAGGAAAATATGATGTCTGTGACATGTAGATAAAAGTGTGGGGTGCCTTTTTATGGCTGATCAGTTTTTCCTTTCTGAAGTGTTCAGGTACAAGGACTGGAATGAAAATCAATCAAAAAGCTGCTAATGTCCAAGGAAAAACTTTGAAAACCACAGAAAAACTGGAGAACTAGCAAAGAAATCAAACTTTAGACATTCTGCAAACTACACCAGACCACACTGATAAGCAAATAGTTTGATCAAAAATGTTTATTCCATAATGAAAATGGTTGTCACACACACGCACGCACAAACACACGCACACACACTCAACTTTCTTTTTACAATCAGCAAAAATACCAAGATCTAATGCATGTGAGGAGATGGGGGTTGGAGGGAGGGGACAACAAAATCATAGAAGCTCAAAGTGATTGGTTTTTGCAGCACAGAAATATAAAGGGACACTTTCAAAGTCCTTTCAGCTGTGTCCAAATCCAATATGCTATTTTTGACTTTTTTACAGTACATCAGGAGGATTTCCTAAGGCAATGTCACAGAAGATCAGATTTCATGTCCCTCCTTGTGGGACCGATACGAGCGAACGTCCACACTTTGTAGATTCATTGACGATTTTTCCAAGCTGCTTCTGAAAGGCCTCAGCGGATGTGGTAGTAGTAAGTAGTTCATGGATTCCTTTTCCCCAGAGCATATTTCAGCATTCCTCTTTGATGTAGACTTGTTCATCAGTGTCCGACTCCAGGTGCTCCAGCCGCTCCGTCTGTCCATTCATTATCTCATCAGGCGTTTTCATGAACCTGGAGAAAAGCATGTATTATTTCATTTGGTCTGTAATTCAATGTGAAAACTGATTTAGAAGTACACACCGACCAAAGTGGACCTACCTAAACAGAAGCCTTTGTCCGGGCTCTTTCCTGATGATGTTCAGTTTGTAGTAGTGTCTCAGTGCTCGTGACATCTTCTCGTACGTCATATTGGTTCTGTTCTGTAGATGATGAACAGGCAAAGTGCCATTAGTAATGACAGCGTGGCAGCACCGTTGTGCAAAAATAAGAACATTCTCTGTGGCGTTTAAAGCTGCATTAGCTTAATTTTTAGACCACTGAGTCAGAAAAACAGAATCAGAGGGCAAAAAGAAGTAGAAAAAATAAATGCAGCTGAGAGATCAATGCACAGAAGATACAAACCATCAATTAACCAAATAGATGGAGATTTTTAGGCTTTTAAGTCTATTTTAAGATATTTTTCACAATCAGCCTGTTTTAATAATCAGTCAAAAACAGTATTCAAGTATTCATGAGTAGAATGCATCTGCTGCTTTATGTGGTTGTTCTCTAAGGATGACTAAGGCTTGCTGAATAGCCAATAAAGGTGATCCATGGACTAATGTGGCAACTAGCCTTTATGTAACAAATATACAGTACTTAGGAGGAGCACTCCAACACCATTACTGAAAAGAAACTGTAATTAGAGGCACTTCTCTGCTTTAAAAGCACAGAATATAACATATTTACACCGATCGCACCTTGTATTTTTTGGAGAAGCTTTGTTTGGCAGGAATAGAGAATGGAAGGCATTTAAATGCACTGAGATGGTGAATTATCATGGCATGAGACAGATTTGTCTCCATTATTTGATAAGCTGCGAAACATTAAAGATGATTAACATAAGACAACCTGAAGTTTTGGGTCATGTTTGTGTCAGCATGTCTGTATTTATATGCCACATCCTGTTAAACTAACACTCAATGCTGCTGTAAGTTATTGTAGAAATAAAAAAGTAGCAACCATTGCTGTCATCCCCTGAGGGGTACACAAGGCTCCATATTTGGCTCACTTTTATTCCCTTTGTATCTGCTGCCACTTAGTGCTTTTTTTCCCCCAGAAACACAAAATTTTCCTTTTATCTTTATGCAGATGATTGTCAAGTTTATTTCCCTCTGAATCACTTTTAATTTTGATTAGATCAAAACTGAAGTCATGCTGTTCCTGTCCCACTGCATCAGTCTCTCTTGTCGCTCCCTAAGATATCATAATGACAAATATAGCTGCAAGAATAGATCTTACTGTGAAACTTAAAAGCCATGTTAATGCAATGGTAAAAGCCTAATCTGTCTAAACCCAAGCTTGAAAATACAAATCTCCACTACAGGCTTATTGATCCACCAGCAGCCCAATGACGGAGTACATCTGAACACGCAGAGCTCAGAGAGTGTATGATTTTTACCTTGTGGTTGCCCCAGAGCCTGGCTAAGCCGTTGGGGTCCATGATGCGGAAGACTTTACTCTCCGGATCCTCCCAGCGGATGTAGTTCTCGTACCTGCTGTCTGACAGGAGCTGGTAGACGTAGTCCCACAGCAGCCTGCAGTCTGTGAGGGCCCAGAAAGGCAAGCGCTCAAGGAGCTGACATGAAATGGTTGGTTCTACTCACAGAGCAGAAACCTAACGATGCTCTGAATGTGACTGGAGTTTACCTGCTATCCGCCCGATGGGCATTTGCTGCTCCTCTGGAGGAGACACGGGCATGATGACGTGGTTCCTGTAGAGTGCCTCGTCCTGCTGCTGCTGCAGCAGCTGCTGCTGCTGAGCCAGCTGGTGGTGGTGAACGTGTAATTTCCCCTCGCGCCCATTCTCCATTGTCACCTGAGATGGAGGCCCGCCGCGGCTGTGCCTGAAGTCCATGCCGGCCCCCCCGCCTCCCCTGCTCGGGCTGAGGAGCAAAGGGTTCATGATGGCGCTGGGCATGAGCTGGATGACGCGAGGAGGGCCCGCCTCCTGGCCCCCAGGGCTGCCCGGGCAGGGGGCTTCTCTGGGTGTTGCACAGCGGCCATTGGGTGCTGCGGGGGACACCGACAGGGGGTACATTTCATCCGGTAGGTGGTGGTTGCTGTCGGGAAGCTGGGAGAAGGTTTGGAGGTGATCTTCGTTGGCGACGCGAGGGAGGTTTGGTTCAGGGGGGGACCGCCGTGGGGTCGGGTTGTGGGGGGAGCGGGAGCGGTGCCGCAGTTCAATGGTTGGTGGATGCTGGGGGATGGGCTCTGTACCACGCGGTGCCCGCCGTACCGTTTCTGAGAAGAGAACAGATAAATTATTCCACCTATTTTCCTATAATCTAGTTGACTCCATGTTCTGATCCTTTTTGGTCCTTCTGCTTTGCCATACTTCAGGTATTTGCAGCACACTTGAATAAAGATGTCTTCCTTGTGCAGTGTTCTCCACTTCACTGTTGGATCAAAGGAATCTTGCATTCACCCCCACTAATATTATCTGTAGACAACTGGGCTTTCCTATGACATTGAACTGCACCTTTCTGCAGAATGTACTAAACCATTGTATCATGTGCCACTGAAAAACCTCTTTTAAATGGAGTTTTAATATATTTCAAGTGGTTGGTAGTCATTCATGGTTGTGGCCTAATTGTTTTATTATTTGTACATGTATTGAGCTTCACTTAAAAAAAAGTTGACAAAAAGGAAGTAGGATAGACAAAGCATGGCATGCTTTTCATATTTTACTGGCCTGTTACTGCTTTCTTCGTGCGGTCATCATCAGTTCTGGGAATTCAGAAGTACAAATTCCTGACTTCCTACTCCACCTGTTCCACTTGCAACATCCCACAAGGTGTCACTAATATCCCATACATGCACTGAACAGGCGTCAATGAAGATTCTTCACGTTTTCGGAAGCAGTTTGGATTTGCAAGGAATTCCTTATTTCTAAAGGGGAAAACCAAATCTTTTGTAGAAACACTCAAAACAAGGAAGACGGTCACAATAATCCATCAGCCTCTTTACATGCCGTTTCTATTGTTAAAATGGAGCAGCGTTTCCTTGTTGAGCAGGTTTTTACTGTCAACATTTGATGTTCGCATAGTCTTATTATTGCTGTGTCACATTTCCTCAGATCACAGCCAGAAAACAGTCCAAGGTATTTCACGTGAACTTATCATTACTTCCTTGAAATAAAACAAACAAAGGGGCCAAGTAAGGTGAAGAGCGCTGACTTCTGCCAACACTGCACACATAATGCCTCTTATTAACATCTACTAAAATGCTTAAAGAGAAAAATCGTATTGACTTTATCTCTTGTAAATCTTGAGCTAATATCTAAAGCTACACTACTAAACTACAAATTTGATAAATATATCTCAATTGCCAGTTTCCAACCATGTCATTGTATTGTGAGCATGCCCAAATCAGAATTCTCCTGATTAGACCTGAAATTAAATCCATAAAGTGTTGTGGACACGCACTGCTTATTCCTCGTGCAAGGAGTACTCCATGCTGGTTTCAAGCTAAGCTTTATCCTTTACCCCATAAAACTAGGGCCAGCCTGCCTTTTACAGTCATTATTCCGAGTTCAGTGTAGCTGCTCGTAGGTGGAATATTCATGTTGCTATTATGACTTTTTTGCAAACAACTAGCATTAAGGTAGTTCTTCTTTATCTAGGTTTGTTGCTTTAAATTTCCAAGAAGTGGGACTTTTTCTCTGTGAAATATAAAAGTTTTCCTGTACTTTATGGAGATAATGAATAAGACATCTCTAGAGTAAAGTCTGTTATAATGCAAACCTTATTGGAGTAGTAGAGATGTTAGCTCTGCTCACTACTTCGATTATAACAAGTTTCTTATCTTGTAAGTTGAGACACTTACCCTTCTTAGAGAGATCATTTTAACCTGTGATTTTATAACATGTATTAATATATTTAGCTTACCTATTGTAACAATTTATCGCCATGCACTTTCCTATATTTGATATATTCATATCAGCATGATTGTTTAAAACTCACACGATGGTAGATTCATGAATGAGTTTAATGAGAAAATGAGGGGCTGAAAATAAGGACTGACCTTCGAGCTTCAGGTGCTGCACAGCGCTTTCAGGCAGTGAGTGGAAGGAACTCCCAGGAAAGTAAGGAGAGGGGCAAAACATTTGGGACTTCCGCTGCTTCAGGATGTGCTGCAGCAGCTCATACAGGACGTCCCCTGCAGACGCAGAAAGGTTGGAAGTTAGCATGTGTCTCGTGGTGACCTTCTATGAATGCGTGAAATTACTAATTAGTATCTGGTTCCCTTTTTCTTTATCCTATCCAGGATTCTGTCGCATCATCACAGCTGTTGTTGCTCAAACTCCCTGAAGCTTGAGTAATAATGGAAGAATCACTGACGATGTTCTTGCTGGAAAAGGAGGCCAAGCAAGTTCACGAGTCCTTTCCGACCAAATTACATAAACTTTTTTTCCCAAACATTCAATGTTTTCACCTGCATATTCAAATTGATACCATGTGGAATTTTTTTTTGCTTCAACATAAGAATCTATAAGAATAGATAGACTTTCTGTAGTGGTGGGTTCATTTAACAGAATTTTTACTGGACCTGCAGCATCGGTTATCTGATCATCTCATCCCGTCCACTGCTGTTTCATTCAATTGTTTTCCTGCTACGTTTTACTCAAATACAGCATGGTAACATCGTTATATGATCTGTACGAAAACACAGAAACTAATTAGTTTCATTCCTCACTTAAAGTATAGTCTTGTGTAGCAAATATGACAAATACTTCATGATTCTCTCTGATAATATGAATAATGATAATGATGATATGAAAGATAGATAACTTGTTCAGAGAAAGGCCTTAGGAAAAGAATTTGTTCCAAATAATAGCCCCATTAAAAAAATATCATCACCACTTTTCCGAAGAGAGCACTTCTGTGTCAATTTAAGAAGTAATTCCTGTGTTAAACTCTTGTCTAATCTTTCATGAATAGGACAACCTAAAACTAAAAAGATGCAACCAGTACAGTTACCAGTGAGGAGGCTTCAAAATCTGTGGATGTGAGTAAGTGCCCTGCTGCTCTCTATGACCCCAGTATTATCCTTTAAGTGGAGTATTGGCGGGCATCAGGAACAAAAGCCTGAGCAGGAAGTTCACTGAATACTTTTCATCTGTTTGTTTTTTCTCAGTAGCAACAGCTGAGCTCCGGGTGTGACAAAACATTTACACAGTTAACAAATGACACAGGAGATGGCATTTTAACATACATCACTTATTATTTAACTGCTTTGTTAAAGACTTACTATAACAAGGAAATGATTCTCATAAAGGAAGTGATTGTGAGCACACATGCACAAATCAACCCCCCCTCCCTTTTCAGTTCTTGCTTTCTGGTCCTGTGGTCCTGAGTGACAGTTTGGGGAAAATTCCTGCTTCCTGGTGTTTGCTGATTTTGTATTTGAATATGATGGTTTAGTATAGAATCTGCATAGGCACATAGACGTTGATGGTTATAAATGACAGCAGTAAGGACGCTAAAAAATCAAATAAAATCCTGTCATTTTGCAGTTTGTGATACACGGTCCCTGAAACAGTTATTTAAGTTGAAATGGATCCCAACAATTTGTTAAATGTCTTGCGTTTTAACAAAGTAGCTCATTATTGAAACTCTATAATTGGAGCTTCTGTAAAGGAAAATATGGCATACCTGAATCATGTAAAGGAGGAAATGAACGCATCACAAGCCAGAAAATTGCTCTGTTCCCTAAACTGACGTTTTCACTGATGTCACAGGCCGCAGGGTGCGAACAACAACTGATACTGAACAAACTCCCAAGATTTATCACCTGACAACTCATTTTAGTTCTAGAGGGAAGGTCATCAAACATCCAAAGCTGCTGATGGGTGGAACCGTTTCAGAACAAAATGACTCCAGCTTTACAAAACAGGGGAAAAGAGAGCTGATAAAACCTGTGTAGATGATGAATCACATTTTCCAGTTTTCACCTAGCCATCCATTTATTGACAGGATGTGAAAAATCTTTGCATGCAGCTGAAACAGAAACATCCTGATATGAGCTTGACGGCAGCTGTCAGCTGGGTCTCTTCGCTCTGGAGCCACATTATGCCTATAAGATGTGATGTTATTTAAAGTGACAGGTGATGAGTATGTTGTGACCAGATCAGCCCATTTATTGCTCATCTGAAGAGTAAATTAAAGAAGACTATCCTATCCCTACATATCAGCATTTATACCTGTTATACAGTTGTGCATTGGGCTCAATGTGTTTAATTGGAGCCTTAGAAGAAATGTATATAATGAAAAGAGTGGATGGACAGAAGCATAAAAATGCAGACTTTTTCAAACCTTTAGCATCCTTGTTAATCAAAGGAGGCTTCCCTGACAGAAAAGAGAAAAGAAGCAGGTACGGGATTTTCTTTATTTTTCAGTAAACGCAGATACCTACATCCGCCCCTTGTCCGGAATTGAATAAAAATGATGTGTTTTCCATGTAAACCTCAGTTTGTAATGATTATTTTCATGTAAACATTAAGGTGAATACTTCCAATTAATTCAGAATTAGAAAACATGTAACCGTGGCCAGTGTTCACATATAAGCAGCATCCAACATTTTACATGTAAGTTATTTTACTTAATTTTAAATGAGCACTACAGAATCCTGCAAGGTTTCCATTTCAAAATTTTACATGCTTCAATTTTTCTACATTGACTTTATTTTGCTCTAAATTGCCTGTTGAGAAGAAAACATCAACCATGTTGTCACAATAAAGGCTTCCGCTCTGTGAGTAATTTCCAAACGTAAAAAGCCGCACCAGTATTTACTCGTGTTTCGGCCAGTCTGGAATTTGTTTTGCCTCTTCATGCTGCATTAGGAAAAGGATTTAGTTACTTGGTACAATATGGTGCCCAGTATAGCTGAATCATTATGTAATAATTATGATCTTCTGCTTCTTGATTTTGTATAGAATATTCTCACAGACATCGACAACTAAAGATTTGTTCACTTTCTATTTAGTTGTAATCGGAGCACTACTCTTCTACATGTCTTCTATGCAGTAATATGGTTGTTCTCATACATGAACAGCAGTGTGAACTGATAAATTCCTACACAGCTGGGAGTATGGCGTTTTAAAAACAGTACAAAAAGAAAAACAGATAAAAATGTTTTTAATTTACCATAATCATTGTCCATCTCTGATCTTTGTTATTGCAAGATATTGGAACTGTAATAATATTATTAGGTTTAGCAAATGAACTTATCTGAGATTTTTCAGAACTGTGTTTAACACAACCAAATATGCATCCATTAACAAAAATAAATACATTTTGATAATTATATATTCATCAGTTTAATTTCTAATCCTCCACACAGTTTATCTTTTCTGAATCTACAATATGAACTTACGTAGGCATTTTCTCCCGCTTTTAGAAGTACTTATTGTGCATTTTGTTTTAAAAGTGATGAAGAACTCGCTACATCCCACTCACGACTTTCATGGTGAGCCACATCACACGACAAGTGTGCCGTGTAAAACTTCCACACAGTCACACAAGTCATGAAATCCTGTTTCATCTTCAAAAACAGAAAATCCAAAAACAGTTCACAAACTAGTTCATTTCTCTGCCGCACTTGCACGCGCTTGGTCGCTGGCGTTGTCGGGGCGACAGTTGAGGTTGCTTTGTACTTCCTATCAACTGTCTCCTACTTCCTCCCCCAGCAGCCTCACTGCTAACAGCTGCCTCCCCTCCGCTGTAACCTCACACTCCCACCTTCCATCATTTCCTCCTGCTGGCTTTATTGATTCATTTAAAGGGTGTAGCTTTGCTGTAAACACATTGATTTTGAAGATGCATTAACAAGTGCTTACATGCACAGATAAACCTCCTATTGGTAATAAAGTAGGACTAAACAAGGCCCCGCGTGGTTGTCCCTGGTGAATTTTAAGAGACTACACATGGTCTGATTTGTGCAGACAGTTTTTCCCCTTAGAAATTCAGCCTCCATTTACAGCTAAAACTATTTTCCATGAGTTTTTAAACCAGTGTTTCCATGATCTACAAGCATGTTTCCCACTCAGTTGTTTTCCAGTGTGGCGCTTGCTCCAGTTGGACGACCCAAATGTCTAATGCAATCAGCTGAAATGACTCATTTATAAAACATTTCACTGATACCCGGAGTTTTCTGAGCCAGGAATGGAATATATTAAGAGGAATACCAGAATGAGGTGATCTGTAGCGAAAGTCTTCCTTTGTGAGCAGCAGCAGGGCCTTGCCGTTCATCTGGAAGGTCCCGCTGGTGATGGGCCGCAGGGCAAACTCCTTCTCAGCCCATCGCAGCCACTGGGCCACGTCCTCCCTGTTCCAAAAGACGGGCTGCAGACCTGGAGGTGGACGAGAAGTTTGAGTTTATTTTAGACGGAGCAGTCAAACGGAGGTGAAAGGAGGAAGGAAGAAAAAAAAAAGGGACGAGCTTCGTGATTAAGACACAGTCAGATGAGGGTGGTG
>JAVQJG010020063.1:0-22166 GCA_036024015.1 Craterocephalus amniculus | reverse complement strand
TTTTTCCTTTTTCTAGATCTGTCTCTTCCAAAGATGGTACAACATATGTGTGATCATGGAATGTATTAAACTCCTGTCTATACACAAAAGCACAATTACTTTTTAATTTTGATTCTCTGACCTGTAGGGGTCATTCTGTTTTATTCGGCCCTGATTATCATATCTAAGAATTTCCAACTGAGAATGAGAAGAGGGCAGCGGAAACAGCAGTTCAATGCCTCTCAGTGACTGGATTATTATTGGTTAGATCTTAAATTAATACAGGGAAATGGTCTTCTTTATTTTGTTTTGTTTTGTTGCCATGAGAGCATGATGGGGTGTCAATTGTTGAAGTACAAAGATAATTTCCCATGCCATGTAGGGAAATCTATTGATCAACGTTGGTAAATTGAATAATTTAAATAACAAAGGCAATTACAAAGCAATTCCGTATAGAAATTTTAAAAAAAGATGCACACCTCTGTTTGATAAGAAATACAACTTTTAAATGGGAATATATGGTTCCATTCAAATGCAATATCATCATTGCTGATTAATATATAGAACAAGGTTTATAACTATTTATTGATTAATTTAGTATAAAACTGTCAAAGAAAATCAGCTGTGATTGTAAAAACAACAAATAACATACTGAGCTTTGTCATCACATCTCTGTGACTTCAGTATGCAATAAATATCACGCTATTTTCTTTGCACCACTAAAAGGGCACACTTAGGGAATTTCAGCAGTATCTAAAAATAAAACATCTTATCAAGGTGTATACATAATTAATGATTGGTCATTTTACATAAGGAGCCAGAATTATCTCTCTTATTGCCCTTGTCCATCATCATGTGTCACTGGAGGGCTTGGGTTATATGCACTGATCATAATGATAATTTTCAGGGTCTCTATATTGTCTCTTTGCCATTTTACCAATATTTCTCTCAAATCTTTTTCCATTATTTTGCCATTTTGTTGTTAATTGAGTGTTGTCTATTTATTGAGGGGGTATATGGGGAGAAAAAATGTTGTATTAGGCAAAACCTCCTTTACTTCACAAAGAGGGGAAAAAGGAAAATCAAAATTAATCAAGTTTTATTGGGGATTTCTTTTTTAGAAAAGATCTAACAAAAAGTATGTTTCAACAAATTATTTAATCATATGCTGTGCCACATATGACTGAATAACTTGAAACATAACATTTGTTAGATTCTCATTGATTACGCATTTCAACAATTTTGTCTCAATCATTACCCTTTGCATATTCTCAAAAAGATGTTACTTATTTTAAGAAAAGTTTCAGCTCTATTTATGTGGCACATCTGAAAGCCTATGACCAACTGAAGTTTTGTACAGTTAAATAAAAGCAATCAAAGCAAAGCACTAAGACTTTGAAATTATTGGAAGTAGTTGTCAAACACATGAATAAAATCTGATGATGGTTCATCACTATTTTTGCACTTCAAATAAATGTGATTCAAATAACATCTTGAATGATCATGATAAGTGATAAGATGCATTGAACAGCTGTATAGCCTCAAGAAAACCACTTGTCTGCAGTGCAGATCTTAAAAGAAAAATATGCTTTGATCTGCTATGGCGCATACAGATTTACTCTGGATGTATGGATAAAGTTCATGGCTTCTGAGTCCAGATTTACCCTGTTCCTGGGTAAAAAGAAGTGTTGGTGAAGTAGACCGCATACCATGGCTCATATGCACTGCACTGTCCTGTGGGGATGGTGTTAGTCCTTCTGAGGATTCGTAGGATTTGTTCTCACCGAAGAACAAATCCAAGATACGAAGATTTTGGTGAATGTCACATTTTTCGGAAAACGTTCGTAAGTAAGACTTAAGAACAAATTTGTTCATAAAAACTGTTGGTGAATGAGGCCCATTGCCTCAAATGATGGCACTGCTTGTGAAACTCAATTGTGAGTCGCTTTGGGTAAAAGCATCAGCTAAATAACTGTAATGTAATGTAATGTAATGTAATGTAATGTAAACACTCTGCAACAGATTCAAACAGAAATAGTTCTTTTTCACAACCATGGGGAGTCTTCCATCATGGTTGTTTTGAAAATGAGAAGCCACTGCATGAGTTGGGGTTATTACCAGCTGAATCATAATCATAAACTTGCAGAAATTGTTAATTTGGAGGCCTTTACTTATTTGCTTAGTCAAAATAATTTTTTTAACTTTTTTTTTTGGGATGGGCAATGTGCCCAATTTCTACCATGATATTGAATTGCAAAGGGAAGCTGGCCTAATAGTGATTTCCAACCAACCCTATGTGTTTCTTGTCATCGAAAAACTTATAATAACTTATTATAACTATTAATAAGCTAAAGAGCATCTGTCAAAAAAAATAAAAATGTACTCAGCAGGAGCTGTTGTTTCAAATTCCTGAGCGACATAATGCCACTATTTGGAGCTGGCTGGATTTGATTCTGAATCCATGAATTTTTAAGTGATACTGTGGGTCATGTCTCCATACTAATTGTGAGATATCCCCATGGGTCAATTGAAATCAGTGGCTGGTTCTCTATCACATGAAATGGTGATAGTCAACAACTGCAGTCACTGTAATGCAGTTGAGGGGGAATAAAAAAACAAAAAAAAGGGGAAAAAAAACTCTTCTTTTGGAAAAAATGTTTTTTAAGAAGTTAGAGGGAAGAAAAATCCACTTTTTTTCTAAACATAAGCAAAAAGTATTGAAAGCAAAATTTAAAATTCTACAAAGGAACTATCCAAATGATCTTTTATTTATTAAGTTTAGAAAGCATTACAATAAGATTAATTTTAACGACGTTTCTTTAGTTTCAGCATGCGATATACTTTCAGGACACATTATACTATTGTCAATGTGTAAACAACATTGACATAAACTTGGTTCTAGTTTAGTTTGCCCTAATTTGTTGTATATTCTTTGTCTCAGTATTAAATATTTTAAGCACAATGTCGACATATTTCATTCAGTACAGTTGAAGTAGGGGGTGTTCAAGTGATGTGAGGCAAATTATCCATTACAGATTAGTTAAACTTGCCAGCCCTTTTAAAATCTAAATCTAATCAACCCTTTAAAACATAAATTGCATTAATTAATGATCTGAAAAGTGCACAGGATTTTTTTTTTGTTTGTGTACTGTATGGCTTTGAGGGAAGAGGAATATGTTCTCACATGTGAATGATAACAGTAATAAAAAAGACCTAGCCACTGAAGACTAAGATATGTCTTATTATTACAGTATTTGTTTTCTCCACAAGATTCTAATGAAAAAATTTGATGAAGTTTATTTCTGTTCAATGTTTGTCCATCCAAACATTTTTTTTTCCTTTCAATTTAAACTTCATTGTCCTTATTAAAGCAGTGCATATTTCACCTTGGCACTCCAGTCAGACTAGTATTGGATATGTATGATTAAAATGGAAGTGATTGATTTTGTTACAGACTCCCTCTTATTTAAAGCCGGCAGAATAATTGGCAGTGGGCTCTCAGCATCACAGCATCTTCCACTCATGTATCCCATAGTGTAAAGATAGTCAATATTTAAATAAACAAATGTTAGACTGCAAGCAGGAAATCGAAAGCACATTTCCTAAAATACGGTGATGTATTAAAGTACTTGCTAAAATGAATAGTCACACTGAAGGAAGCCATTATATGCCCACCATTAACAGCGCATCACTTATAAATAAGCTGATCAGCACTTTGAGATTTAACTGCCATTTCTAGAGAAGATGGACGGCTTTCTGGTTTTAGTATGAATGTGGCTTAAGTTACTCTGATCAATAACACATTAGACTAGAGTGTATGAACAGAAAGGTTTTTTTTGACAACTTAAAAACTATAATATGAATGCATTCAATTCTATGCAGTGGTTCTAAAATGATTTTATATCATCCTCACCTTTCCATACAGTACTGATCATTTTTGTTTTGCTTCTTCTTAATTAAAAAAATAATATAACACTGAGGTTGACACAGTATAGTAGAATTGGGTCCAGGTTCACCTCAGCTTTGGATTCCAGGTGGCCAGGTTAGGTTCCTCTTCACTTTTAAGGATAAAGCTGTAACAGTTATCCCTTATTCAGGTGCTCTATTACCCCCAGCAAAAATGTAGGCCAAGATCCTGTTTGTGTGCCATATTTGTATGTCTGTTTTTTACATTCAACATGATCGTTCAGACTGTGGTCACTTTAAAAACAAAGGTAATGATCACTTTTATTAACATGGATCCATTACGTGGATTAGGTCTAATTTTGAATCAGATTTGTGCTGTTCAGACTATCATAAAAAGATCTTTGTCACATTTGGACAAAAATATCAGATTTGCCTAAAGTGTGAACTTTACCTGAAGTTTCTGACTTTTTTTATTGCTACAGACTGTAGAAAAGTCCATTACAGCAATATAGCACTAAATTGAACTAATTGGGATACTATTTAAAAATTATTTTGTGAGCCTGGTGGCTTTTATTGAGCAACAAGAGATAATGCAGCTTAAAATTAAAAGCTGAACCAGGGCTGGCCGCACTGATAAGATAACCTCTGTGCATATAGCGCCTGCTCCACCAGGTGAGCTAAATGGAGGTGTATGATAGCTGCAAGACGGCACAGAGTCCCGATGCATCCAGTATGGACAAAAACATTAGTCCCAGTATATACTGTAGCATTATGAAAATCACTGGAAGAAAACCAGCTACAAGCACCTACCGAGCATTGCCACCCTAACAAAGTACAATTGGAAACCACAAAAACATTTAGAATTGTATAAACCATGAAGTCTTTATAGGCTCCATGGATGCATGCGAATGGTTTCAGAGATTATATTTGTAAGTCAGTTTAGTCATCCTGTATTTGTAAAGATGAATACAAGCTCTTTTGCAAACATCTGTTGACGGAAGCATAGCCGAAAACTGCATGCGAGTCGCAGATGCTGAGTGTGATCCCTGTTTTTATATCTCTATTTGATTGGATGAGAGCAAATCAAACTGTCCAATCACAGAGCAAACCCATGCAATCCCGCATCAGACGTCCTGCACTCTTTAAAGGGAGAAGATACATTTTAGAGATGGATGATGGCATGACTACTTGTGTGACAAAATGAATGTAAAAATCAGACAATCCTCGCTCTCCTCTAGCTGGCCTCCTCCAGCTGTGGTTATTATTTCAGCGGGGCACGGATTCCTGCTGCTGTATCATTAGGAGGTTCACCATGGTTCTCCTCGGCTTCCCCTAAAACAAGCGCCACTTGTCGGTGGCTGTTGGCCCCTCTGGGAGACGGGGAGCAGGATGTACCAGGGCCCAGGAAATAATTCCGTTCTTCCATATCAACTTCTCTCTCTCCCCCACTGAGTAATCTTCAACGTCCAGCCCCTGGGAGCTGCTGTTAGACCTGGTCGGCTGAAACAGCAGCTACTCGGGCATCCAAGCGCTTGTAAACTCAGTACACAGATACTGTGAGGCTTGCACCTATATATACAGATACAAATACATATCTAGATATACCACATATGGCAAAAAAGTAAAGAAAAAGTTGAGTGATGTAAATACTTCATCATGCCTAAATAAACATGAGAGCTTTTGGAAGAACTGTGTTCCGGAGAAGATAATCACACAGCAGTTATTGAATGGACCTCAGTGCAGAGCGATGCCATTTGCATAACAGCTTCCAGTACTGTCTCCTGGTGTCTGTAGTTCTGCAGCAAACAACCTCATGTGCCCCAGTTGATTAGAAAGTGCCTGCCAGACACCAACACAATAACTCATGCAATCTTACTCATCATTTACACATGATTGCCTTCATTATGCCTTCATGACTCTAACCATAATATGCTCAACAAACAAGCTGTGGAAATTAGAGCAGAATTACAAACACTGTATTTTACATTTTATATGGACATCCTTAAAAAATCCAATAAAATATATTGAGTTCTTTGAGGTTGAGAAAATGTGCTGATATACACTGATTGAAAAAAGTCTGGACCTGTATTGGAACTGATAACCTTATCAAAAATAACAGGTTCACAATGAAGAATTGTCTTTAATTTCCAAACAGAGCTGCAAGTAGAGGGTTTTAGATGTAGTTTAAACATTTCAAATTAATACCCTGTACTATCAGTTTGCATTTAGCAATCCATATTTAACATGAATTAGAATAGCAGTTAAATTAGTATGATTGAAGCCATCTAAAATTTGTTCTGAAAACAATAAGCACAGGTTTCGAAGAGACTGGCATGCAGAGTTTAGTTGTGAAATGGAATTAATCCAAGGGCTTTTCTTGTTGCATTGTAATAGGATGATTTAATTTAACATACTAAACATGTTGCTGTGAAATATGACGCACTGATACAGCTTTAACTCTTTGATTTTATTTTTGTTTCCATTTAGAAAAAAGTATAAAACTTCGACTAAACACACCCTGCAGATATAATTCCAGTTTCCTGACAAAGTTCCAGGTCGTCTTTTTAAACTCCGTAATCTAGTTTGTATGATTTATAGAAAAAAAAGAAGAAGAAAAAAATCACACATGGCTTGCTCTTTATATGGAGACAGGGAAGACTCAGAAATTAGAAACGCATTTTTTTTCTCAAACTCCCCGACTATATCTTCAGCTTCTCCCCTGCTGTTCCATCACGACTAAATCAGACTGAGAGTCATAGATCACCAGAGACTCTGCTATCATTTATATGCAAATTGAATGCCATCCATTAGCTTCTTACAAAATCAGTTTAGATTATGGGAAGAAAACAGAGATATGCCCACATCTGATCGTCTTTTACAGTCATTCTAAACCTGAACATGAAAATGATGTGAAACCCTAATTTGAAAACTTTGTGAAGATGTTAGAGATATTCATCCCCTCTTACAAAATAACCTGACAATGTACCAAAATGCAGACCTGTAAATTTATCTATTTTTGTTTTAATTTCCTCTTTAAGAGCAAAACGGAATACTGTTGCAATAAAATCTGCCCATTGCACGTACAAACATAGCCTCTGTTGTGAGACATTAATGAGACATAATATATGGGCATTGGTTTTATGTGCCTACACAGGTACATTTGCTTCGTTTTTCTGTAAAGCAATAATATTTAACTATTCCTGAAAATAATGGCTACTTTGGCTGAAGGTAAGCGAGAGTAATGGGTTAGGGTGCTGCATCTCTGCTAATTAAATGACAGTGAGCGAGCAGATGAGAGGAATACTTTAATTTTTCAAAGGTGTCATGCGATGAGGAACATTATGTGCCACCTATCAACATACATAACAGATAGAGAGGCATCAGATGACAGGTTTTCTAATGAAGGGCTGGAACATTGTAATGTTGTCTCCATCTGCTGTCAGATCATTTGCCCAAACATGTCAAAGCATTCACACTGTTGCTGTGGTCCCTTCTGCTGATGTTTGCCATCATTCTTTCATGTTACTTTACAGTATATGCTGTCAAATTGTATGTTCAGTTACAAAGAGTCAATCATGTAGACTCTTGTTAGCATTTATGAACTGACCCATTGCATCTAGGATGACTGTAAAAGCATGCTATGGATAGCATAACTATTGCAGACTAATTTATAATGAATTTAAAGAGTCTGTTGATTGGAAAAGGTTTTTATTATAACAAACACAATTCCTATGATCAGTGGTGAGCCACAAAGATCCTGATTGGAGCTTCTTGACTTTCTTTGAACAGACACTTTGGCTTATATAAACAGAAGTTGTGTTATGATGCTCTGTTTTTAATGATAGAATTGATGGCATGATAATCTATAAGACTTACTGAACAAATAATGCTGATCCACAAACTGACCTTAATTGAGAACAATCATTATACTTGTAGGTGTTCAGCTACAAGTTAATAATAATATAATTCTATTTAACTCTGCAAGTGCTGTCAATACAAGTTGGTTGTTGTCAGCCAGTATTACTGTACCTTTGAATGCCCAGGCTATGAGATATTATTTTATGGTTTATAATCTGGAGCTCTCCAAGCTGATAACAGACATGAGATGCATCATCCCTTCACAGTGATTTATTGATAATTACTGGGCATGGGACTTTAACTCTTTAATTATGATTAAGCAATTACAAAAACTTCATGCAAAAAAAACCAAACAAAAACATGTTAAATCAGTTTGAGTTCCAAATATAATGGAATGTCAGTGCATGATTTCTGCTATAGCTACAGTTTACACTGACACACACATCAAAGAAGAGCAGTGTTTTTCACTTAGCAACTTTTGCTATATATTTAGTAAGTTTTCAGACCACTTAAGCAACTGGCGACAAATGTAGAGACTTTTTCTGATGTTACTGGAGAGTGACGTTTACTCTTCTCAGTGATGCATGTTGACAAAGCCTCCTCCGTCATCCGAAAGATATCATACCTATTAATAAAGAGCGTGGATTAAAACATTTAGAAATTTAAAAGTACAGTAAAAACTCTTACAGAACAGCTGGGATTGTTAAAGTATTCACAATGGCACTTAATCTTTAGGTCTGTTTATTTTATTTTTGTTTTGTATTTTATTTTTATTTTATTTATTTTTATACGGTTTTGAATTGAAATGCAATTAAATGCGTTTTTCCAGACATTACTAGAGCTTGAGTTTACCCTATTAATGTCTCTCTACTATTACAGTCAGCCAACCACTAAAATCCAATTAAATAAGCCTCTAATTAATTAGATACAAGTTTTTAATTGAGTCCCACCCCTAAAAATTACATACCGAAACAAGTGTAAACCATATGCATTTTAAGCCTCAATTTACATAAGTTAATGGGTTATCTAACATTAAAATGACAGATTCACACTTGTTGGTAGCAACTCTTTTACCACATAAGAAGTAAATTATTCATGTTTCTTTCCTCGCAGCAGCAGCTTTAGCCAAGTTGTAAGCTAGCTGTTATTGCTTTGAGGCTGGAGCTTCAATGGCATTACTGGTGTTGCGGAGCTGTCTTCAGCCTGAAGGTGCTTCTTCAAATCTGAAGTGGAGTTCTGCACTGCTGAGAAATGCAAATTGGCATAACATGAATTTTGCTGTGCTTGCTTAGGTCCTTTTTATCCAAAATCCCAAAGTGATGGCAAAACCTCCACATTGCACCCTCTATTGTTCTGCTAGCCAAATAAAATACACATGTACACCAATGTGTGTAGGACTGACAACTGAGGTGATAAGGAGTTTCTCTATTTTTTATGCTTTACTCATGTGTATACAGTAAGAATTCTGACAAAAACAGGATGGTTGTATGAGAAATCACAAAGTGAGGTACAATTTCAAGCAAAAATGTTACTAGTTAGCTATCATACAAAACTAATCTGGTTTCATAAAGCATTAGTTATGTTCAACACTGCTCACTTTTTAAGTTGATTTCATAAGTGTAGCATTCTTTGTGTTGGATGCTTGACAGTTCATGCTTTAGTTTCTTGTCAAATGTAGTGACGTGTTAACACCTCTTTTAATCCCTATGGTTCAACCTCAAATGCATCTAATTATGTACTTTCTGACTTTACTACTATCTGTTTAATAAATGTTAGACAACATTGAGGGAGAGAGGGAGCAATAAAAATGGGAATATAAAAGCAAAGCCATACAGCATGGTTAGTGTTAAAATGCATACAAAATATATGCACTTACATCACTTAATTTACATCACTTTACGTCCATGTCTCATTATAGAAGCAGTAAGTAGGATGTTCTCTTTAGATTTATAGTACTTGTCTAATCAGGATTGGAGAAAATATTTGAGCACTTACATTTAAGTATCTTCGGTTTCAGCCTTCAGAGACTACAGCACTATGATCTATTTATTTATTTACTTCCTTACTTATTAACTTACACAACATTTATTTAAGCTCATAAAAAATGGATCCCAGCTTGATGAATACATTACAGCCCAGTCCCAGATTTATGGAAATGTTGCTAACACACTGTGCTCGGCTGATTCAAACTCTTGGAAAAAAGATGGCAATGCAGTTGTTGACCTGCCAAAAGGCAGAAAATTATGCTCACAGGTATTTTTTTCTTAAATATAGCTAAAATGCTGATGACACTGCACCTTTATAGTTTATTTTCATACCTGGGATTTGACTAACCTGACTGGCCTGCAGAGCGCAATGCAATTTAGGGAAATGTTTTGGTTTTCCGATGTGAATCATGTGCTAGTGGTAGATGGTACAGTCACAATGATGATTCATTCTAAAAAAATCAATAAAACAGCTTAAACACCGTCAGAGTGTAATGGGGACAGGAATATTAAACATTGCCAAATTAAAACTATCCATAACACTGATTCAAAGCACTGCTCTGAAACCAGACACACTAAAACACAAAAGAACAGCAAACATTTGTACGGTGTGGTGCTGACATCTTTGTTTTAACATAGAAATATTCACAAAGCACAAGCCATTAGAGAGTAGAGCATCAAGGGACCCACTTAGCCTCACATTCAAGGCCTGGTTTGTGTTCTTAATAGCCTGTTATTCACAAAACACAAGTTGTGTATTGTGTTTGTGTCAGTCTTGGTGTTTCTTTGCAGTGATGTTTTTTCATTGCTAGTAGCCTGACATGAGTATTTATTTATTATCATTGTTATTACTGTCAGTAGTGCATTTCGTGTTTTTGTATGCACACGTTACTGATTTACAGCTTAAAATTGGCCGGGGCAGAACCTGTCCCTTTACAGCCTGCAGAAAGAGGCTGCTAACACTTACTGACCATTTGTCCAAATATGGTTGGTGAAAGAATATATAGTTGTCTGAAAATGAATATAGTTCCCTTGTGAATGGGCAGTTTTGAAACACAGTCCATGTCCAAGTCCTGCATAATTTGGTTTATGTTGGTTAAAGGTTTCATGAACATACAGTATACCTTGACTGCACTTTGTATTTTCCATTTTCTCTCCGTTATGATCACACATTATTTAAGGGATATATCTCTATCTCAACATTATCTTTCTCCTGGGTTTAATATTTGTTTCTAGTCTCAGAGTCTTTATTGGTTCAAGAATTTTGATTAGTTTTGGAGTGGCAGTGTTTTGTGCTGGAAGGTTTTATTGCTGTATATGTATATATTGTTATATTAACAATATATTACACATTAATAACAAATTAATGTGAACTAGTTCATTTTTAGATGTATGAATTTTGTTAATTAAAAAAAAAAGAACTATGAACATGAATAAGTTCATTTCTATCTGTGTGAAGTGAACTTTGAACTGGTTCTTTTTAAGTATGAACTGGCACAACACTGGACTCATTTCACCTTGAAAATCCTGAATGGCAGAAAGCCTTCGTAAAAATTTATTGTCAGACTCAAAACCGTACAATATACTGACAACGGGATCCAAAATTTTGGACAGACTGAATCAGCTTTTAGGAATTTATTTTTGACAAACATGAATTCATTTCCCAACAGATGGAGAAGTAATTAGACAACCAAAGTGACTGCCGATGCAAAATTTTGTCAGTTGAAAAAGTTGATGATATAACAACATCCACAGCTCATCCAAAATTGACTCTTCCAAGGATTTTTCTTTTTTTTTTTTTAAATCGCAGAGAGAATTGTAGCGGCCTGTACAATTGGTTCTCCTATTTACCGTCTTTACTTCATTCAAACTGTGGCTCTTCTGATTTTACAGTATCCATCACTTTGTTTTAAGGTTAATGGTTCAGAGGATGGAGGCGGATCACTGAATGTTTGATCAGGCATCCTGTGCTATTTTGCAAGCCTGACCACGCATCTTGGTAACTCATAACCTCAGAAGTGAAGCTTTTTATCTTCATCCACATGGTTACATGAAACGAGTTGGAGCACATTTTCCTACCAAAGCAGACTGTGATACTAATTAAACAAGATGGCAAATCGTGATGACAGTGATTTATCCATGGGATGGATCTTTGTTATTTGCTTTCTCTCTTTTATCAGATTTTGTACTCTTAGCTATAACAGCTGGAATGGTGATCTTTTAGCTGCAAGGGTAAGCGCTTTATTTGTTCTTTCGTATCAATGATACAGTTTAACCTCATTTTGTAATAAATCAAAAAATAAATAAAAACTTAAATGACTATCTCCTTTGAGAAACTCTCATACTACACCACACCCTTAAACCAGCATAGACCACTGCATTCATCCCCGTAAATGAATAAATAATGGAACCCTGTAGCTATCAAAAGACCACCAGACTGCATGTTTAGAAACATTAACTTCACATGCTACTCAATAATTCCACATCGATGTAATATTTGAAAAGGGCACTTTAAAATCAAGATTTTTTTATGTTCTCATTTTCTATTTCACTGTGGACTTATATTAATTCATCTGGGAGTGTTTTAATGTGCATATGCAGAGTCCACATAATGTTACATAGGTTTTTCACTCGCACATCTGCAAATCGGGAAAACAAAGGCTGCATGTCAAGAACAGCTTGGTTAACCTTTGGATCTGTCTCAGAGGAACTCTGTGGCTGAACCAAAGAGAGATCAATGTCTTTTTCAACATGATTAAGTTATGTACTGTTGTATGATTTATAGAGGTCTTAATGTTAAACAATGCCTCTGTGGACACAGGAGTATATAAATAAGATGGACAAAGGACTATGAAATGAGTAATCTACTTTAAAAGAGAACATATGTTCCTTTTGAGTTCAGTATGTTGTGGAAATGAAGGAAATGGCTTTGTTATACTAAGCTGTTAATAAGTATCTAAGCAGAGTGATGGATGTTAACCATATTAATGAATGCAAACCATAAATTATTGGGCACTATTCAAAAACTAAGAACTAATAACAAACTGATGAGTTTCAAGTGTCTTTTGTCAATGTGTTAATGTATCAGTTTGGGGGAGATATGACAGAGCAGACAATGATGGATGAATCATAGCACTGACATTGGCTTAATGGTAGGCCTAACCTGAAAATAATACAACAGAATTGATGAGTGATAACACAATGACAATAAATCCATTACATGTCATTAGATAACCTGTAGTATTTGCTTTTCTAACACAGTACAGTACATTCAAGGAAAAAAACATAATGGTGTGTGTTTTCTTGCCTTCTCTACTTAATCGGGACACAAATGTGACAGCAGAGCAGAGTATAGTGTCTTCTTATTAATATGACAATAACAGTTTTGTGGCTACAGGTATAATATTTTGGCTAAGTTTAAGTAATATTAATGGCAGGTATTCAGTTATGATGGTTAGGGTAAGGGTATAGAGAATACCTTGCAGCAATACCAAAGTGAACACAACACAAATTAAATATGTGAGTGTATGTGTGTGAGATGTAAGTGGTGGCCTTTAACACAAACAGTGAGGTGACAAAATGTCTGTTAAGTTTACTCCTAAAAATCTTGCCTTTTCACCTTAATAAGTTTTTTTCTGCAATCCAACTTACAGATAAGTAACAGCGAGGTGCTGGTTCATGTAACAAAATCCATTTTTATTTGACTGAAAATTAAGTTAACTCATTCCACATATATGGAGTTGTGAAAGTTCTTCATCATTGACTGGTCTCTGAACCTCAGTTGCGAGAATGGACAGCAACACTTAGCTGTTGGCATGTTGAACAATCAATTCCTGTACAATTATCAAAAAAAGTTTTGTGTTTGTACTTTAGCAACAACTCAGCTGATGACATCATATGCAATGGTGCAAAGCAACAGCTGTCCAGGATTTGCATCGCCTGTTGTTCTGCCGTCTCTGTTATGCCATTAGTTGATCCACTAAGGGTGTATTTACACCAGCCCTTCTGATCTGTCTGATTCATTTGGTGAAGAGTGAAAACAAAACTCTGATTAAGATTGAAGAAGGCAAGTCTGGTCTGCCTACAAACAAAGGTACTGGTTTACCTCAACTGAACCAAAAACAGGAAATGGACTCAAGGGCAAATAACAATGTGGGTTCAATGCATACAAACAACACTGCCTCTGAAAAGGAGTTGACTACCATGTTCTAAAAAGTTTAGTTTGTTTGTCTAAGCAAACTCAGGCTGAAGAATATTTCAAACCCCAACTGAACTGTGTTCCCAGTTGTTCTGAGTCTACTATCCTGGTGTTAATGCACCCTTACAGGTCTCTGTCTGACCACACAGTCTGATACTAAGATAAAGAACCACTGAGTGTCTGATATAAACTCAGCAGCTGCTTTAGGTAATAATAAAATCACTGGAAACACAGGACATCAAAACTTGAAGCTGATGGGGTACAGCTGCAAAAGACCCATTGGGTGCCACGTCTGTTGGCTTAGAGCCGGAAATCTGCACAGGCTCATCAAATTATACAACAGTTGAAGTCTGACAGAAACATAAAATGCATACTTGATACTCTGTGTCCTAAACAACTGCAGTTCCCATTCTATTAGCCAGTGAAACTGCATCTCACATGATTTTGTGGAAAAAATACTCAAATATTTAAACATCCTCCTCCGTTGTGTAAGTTTTGCCTCATGCGCTACAACTGCTGGGTCTCTTCATCAGCTTATCTGAATAATGGATCTTATTCTGGGCAGTGCTTGGTCTTTGAGAAGCTCAGTTTGCTACTCCTGCATGAGAACAGCTCCTTTTTCAAATCTTTGGGTTGCTCATCACAGAAGCTAAAATGAGATTGAATTGTTTATTTTGTCAGTTCCATTAAATCTCCTATGAAATAATAAATCAACTGTTAAAAACAATAATTTGCAAATAGATCAAATTTCATCATTGATAAATGGCGGAAGTGGAAATAAGCAAACAAACAAATGATTTATTCTATCCAGCTGCCGTGTTCTATGGTTGCACCCGCTTTTCATTTCTCTAGATTAAAAAAAGGATTTTCCATTGTTTACATGTATGTGTCTTTGACTGGGAACTCTGTGTTCTCAAGCCATGTTTCAGGGGTGGTAATAAACCCAAACACGGTCACCACAGTATTCCGCACTGACAGCACAAAGGAAGAGCACAGGGTAATCTACTAAAGAGTCTTGCATTTGTTCCCACAATCAGGATGTGCTTGGGAGCTGTTGGCATTCGTAGTAAGAGTGGGAGAGATGAGTGCTAGTGGCGGGAGGTCACTTTTTTCTGCTGCCCACCTTGGCACTCTGCTAGCTTGTCTTCAGATCAGAGCTTTGCCATGAACCGGAGGTTGGCAATGAATCCAAGTGGCCGGGGGAGATAAGGCAGCCTCTGGGACATTACAGATGCAGGCATTAGCTGAGCAGAGACTTGATGGAGAGCGGGGCAAGCTGAAGCCTTTGATAATGCTGCCGATGTTTACTGCCACCACTCAAGAATTGGGCATCTGCTATGCGCTTGAGAGACTTCAGACTTGTACAGACCCAAGCACTGAACAATGACCGCACAGGCAAAGTGTGATCAGATATATTTTTATGTAACCTATTCTTTGCCACCGTTGATCCTCTTGAGATAACCGCCAAGGGCCATGTGAAGTAAGCCTGACAAAGTGTCACGCAGTCCTACAAAAAATCGAGCCACTGCATTTTGGAATATCTATTTTCAATAAGTACCCTCTTTGATAAACCTTTTTTTAATCCAGGTGCCATTCTGTGCTCATATACAAATTTTTGTTGAAGCTCAGCGAGGCTCTGCTCCCTCTGCATTTTCCTCATTCTTTTTCCACTTTACTGACATGCAGGCTATTCCCACTGGATTGTCAGCATGCCACGATTTCAGCTCTCTGCTTATCTGACAGTAACAGTGCCTGTACCATCATGAATCTAACATTTACCGTACCATTCTTCTCTCTCTTTGTTGCCTTCAAGTAGCTCTGCCATTTACAATATGTGCCAAGTCTGAAATGCAAAGAGACAACCCTGACCGCATGGGGAGGGAACAGTTGACAAAGTGGTTGTCACTCTCTGTTGGGGTTACTTGGGTGAATAATTCCATAGCTGGAATTAGCATTAAATGTCCCAAACATAAAACGATAACCCAGTGTTATTTCATGTAAAACAGGTCCTCATGAATTAAAAACGTCATGGTCAGCCAGCTGGGCTTAATTCACCTGCAGTGTAACAATGTTTACAAATGCAATATTGTAAGAATAGAAGTCTTTTCAAACCACTAGGACATGCTGAAGGCAATCATATGTTAAGAATTTGTATATAGCCCAAATAAGCTTTTTTTTCTACGTCCATGCACAGTCCAAGGATGGTAAATTCTTGCAAAGTGTGTATGAATACATATGTATTGAGAAAGGGAGAAATTTAAAAAATGTCAGGTCATTTTAAAAATTTGAATAAAATGAAAATGAAAAGACCTTCAAATCACATTTTATTTACAACACAACACTCAGAACATAAATGTCTAAAGTGAGAAATTTGAGAATTTTCAGCAGAAAATGAGCTCATATCAAGTGTGATGCAGTTTCTAGAATTTCGGTTTTGTATTATACATATAAACTCCTTCCTTTTCATCTTTATTTGTTTGAAATTGTACAAAAGGTTCAGATCATAGAGAAAGTAATTTGAATGGATTGTATAAAGTAAACTAAGACAAGAATGTAATGATTTCCAAACATCATGAACCAATATTTCATTTGCAGTAGAGCACAGAAAACATCAAATACGTTACAGTATAATGACACATCTATTTGTTTTCAAGGAAAAGAAACCAAAAAAAACAGAAGCTCATCTTGAATTTGATGGCAGTGACACACTCAAAAAATTGGAATGGGTTGGAGAACAAAAGACTCAGTTGGAATAAAAGGAAAAGTCAAAACATGTTGCAAGAAATTCTATTAACATACAAAAGTTTGAGTAAAATAAGATAAAATGAGTATGTTACAGAAGCAGTTTTTCTAAATTACCGAGGGAAAAGATTCTACAGAATCTACAACTTGTAAAGTCTTTAATGAATAATGTTCCTGAACTTATAATTGTGAAGTTAGAAGATAATCTATAACATCATTAAAAAGATGCAAAGAATCAGAAACAACTCCATGTGCAAGAGTGCAGTTGAGAATTAGTACTTCCTCTCCTCGATCTTTTCCTGCCATCAAATTCAATAAGAGCTGACCATTTTATGGCTAATAATAATGGCTCACTGTCAACATTTTATATATTTGTTATGTTCAGTTGTTCATGAAATATTGTAAGATTCGTAAATCCTCATTCTGCTTGATTTACATTTTAGAGTGCCTATGGGTGACTTAAACTCCTAAGTCATTTTTTTAGGTCAAAGACTCAACATTATATATACAGCGATGTCTCCAAGTCTCAGCCTTTATACTTCACGGTTTCAAGGTTCCATTTAATATGCATCACTCACAAATTAATAGGATGTAATATTAAATTTATTATGGAAAAGCTATAGGATAAATGGTCGTGTTTGGCATGTGATGAAATACTGTATAATTCATCTTACAGAGCCGTGCGTGTGGTCTAATCTTATATGGTCAAATGGGCTGTTAACAAGATTGTTTTATGCTATTATTTCAAAATTTCTTTTCAGTCAGGTTTAACTTTTGGACAAATTTTTTACATGAGATAAACTCAGAGTAGTAAATTTATGTCATGTTTTAGGGGGGAACTTCATATGTATTAAAATAAGAAGCTAAATATGAAGTCACTACAAAAAGAGATGAAATTAGGCTATAAATATGTATGTTTTTCAAACTGACAAGATTTACTTTGACGCAGAGGATGAGTCAGAGCAAGTATCATTTATCCATCTGGCTGTTATCTGTGTGACCTATTCTCATCTTACATTATGTTAATGGTTTTGTAGGGTGTAAAAAAGCCACAACACAAAACATTTTCTCACAATGAAAGTGAGCGGTAATAACAATTTTTGCTCTGTTGTGTTGCAGCTCATTGTGTTGTGTTGTAGCTAATTGTGTTTTATTATGATTTTCACATTTTATTCATTTATAAAGCACCTTTTAAAAAATAAGTAACAAAAACTGCATCCATACACCAACTAATGATTTCAAGAACACCCACTTGATCATAATCTTACTGACACATGAAATGCATTCAGCCCCCCACCCTTCTGTCTCTTGAACTGAATAACTGAGCATGAAATGGAAATTAAAGAAAACTGGCTTGACGCAGCAATGAGGAAATTATATTTTGGGGGTCTGATCACACCAAGAGCCAGCCAACCCAAGACCACAGAGGCCATTGAAACCACCCAAATCAGGATAGACAGACATTCACACCATAGCTCAGGGCTGTGGTGCAGCCAACCAGACAAAGGCAGTCCCCACAACAACAACCATACTGACTGTGCAGCTATAGTCCCTGGTGTGTTAATTTAGAACGATACAATCCGAAACGATTCAGTGACTTGAAATCGAAGGCACTGAAGTTATACATCCAGGAAGTATAACATGGTAACGGTTTGGGCTCTAAAAATATACTAAATTATGGACGCTACCCACTCAGGACACTTTCATTACACTGTAAGAGCAGTTTGGAGGAATATTGCCAAGAGTTTGTGGACTCTTTGAACGGGGCGCCGTTCAGTATCACTCTAAGGAATTTCTGCAGAACAAAAACCTCCTAATATCTCCGGCTGCATGATAGATATCAAGAAGGTGTTCCAAAGTGTTAATCAGCATGAGGGTGAGTAAACAAATAAAGGCACATCATTCTGAGGGTGCAGTATTCCCTTAACATGTTATGCTGCAGCTAAGTGACTTTTTATGTCGTGTTGGTCTTGTATTGCTGTGACACATCTGGGTTACCTTAATATGGCATTTTACTGATCTACAGGATGAACCCATTGAGCAAACAGCCATTCACTCTTTAAGTAGGAAACTAGGTTTGCAGGTCACATTAACAGATAAGTTAGTTTGACCTCATAGATGCACTGTACATGTATAGAAAGCAGTGTAAGTCAGGTCTCCACTTTTGCCCGGCTTTTTTTGCTAACAGAGGCCACGAATAAATGCTCACATCCACGCAATCAACAATTTCTGTAGTGTTCAATCAGGCAGACATTTCCTACTCATCAAAATAATTACTATCCTGACCCCACATGGCTAAATGATAAACAATACAAATTTATTGTACTGCAAGTGAAATCAGCACACAAAAGGAACATCAGAAATTCGTCTGGCCACTTGCATTTGTCCTCCTTCCAATTAGTGTGGCTCTCCAAGCAGCTCACCACTGTTTACTACCCTTGACTCGTCTTTTTTCAGTAAGGCAATCAAAGACCAGTGTACACAATACAGGAAAAGACAATGGCATGAAAATAGACAAACAAACAAATGAAATACAGCAAGCTACCAACAGTCGGTGCAACACAATGTGATGCAAAGCCCCATGATACTACTAATTCACTGTTAATATGTAGCAAGAAGTTTTACTTTTAAGACATGTGAGTTGGGGATAATTGTTGTGTTACATGCTTATGAAGTCACATTTGTGTGCAGAGGTGGTGTTACATGTAAACAAAAGTTACTCAAGTAAAACTAATTATCCAAATACTTACTTGAGTAAGAGTGTGTGTACACAGTGAAAAATGTACTTGAGTATCAAATTGCATCTTATTTATTCAACAGTCAACGTGCATTCTTGAGCTTTTACAATAGGCTATTCAGAAATCTGAACGAAACCTTGTGCCAAAAAGCAATTAACAGATGAAATTGAGATACAGATTGGCTTCTGAGCAACTTGTGTTGAACATTTGAGCACAGAATTTTTAATGGAAAAAAGATCAAAACGAAATATTTGCAAACATATCTAATAAAAATGTTTGTGAAATTGAGACATATAATGCATGCTTTGTCTAACTTCCCTTTTCTTAATGTTCTATTGTTTTGGCAGAGAGCTTCAGACTGCCAGGGTTTTGGAGCATTTTGGCTCATCTTTCAGGACCCACAGAATATAGGGTTATATGATTACAGAAACATGATGACTACCAATCATATAGTAGAATATCTTCTACATTTTGAAAAAAAGTTTGTTTCTAGCATTTTCTGTTCTTTAGTAATCTGCAACAGAAGTGCCTGCTTTTGAAAAACAGAACATTTTTGGCAAAGATGATCCATTTGGCCTTCCCTCCCTCCCCCATAGTGTGTGTATGTGCATCTGCATTTGGCGGTGTATAATGGTAACCATTCATCCAACGAGTCTGGGTCAGGTTCACTCTCTGATCCGTATTGAGCAGATGAGTCGGGCTGGTTAGATGAAAGGGGCCGCCACCATGATGCGCTACGATACGCGCTGCTTGGACCACTTTCATTCATACCACCTGCCACGGGCTCACATTGCAGTCTAAGTTCAGCATGTTGATCATGTCTTTGATTGATCATGACGCTTTTCATTACTGACCTTTCACGACACATACTCTGCTCCAAAGTAACCTGCTTGAATTGTTTTTTGAACACTTCATCATTTTCTGTCAATATCTCGCCAAAGAAACCCTCAACTTCCTGCTGCGTCGCAACCTATTTGACAGATGAGCTCCACCAAACTGTGGAGAAATATCACTGACGTCAAAGAAAACCGGTCTTTTGGTAACTAACATGCTCTCCGCATTAAAATACTCAAAAGATGTCTTTTGACAAAAGATGTCTTTTGACATCTTTGGCAGTGAACGTTCGAATTTGAAAAGACGTCAAAACGGTTAATACCTGATTGGTTGTAGGGATCAGGAAATAATACACGAGAGCTATTAACATCTCTCCCTCTCTGGACTGATAATTATAAACAAATAGATTGTATTCCACAAGATGAAAAATTACATAAATTTGAGCAATACAATTAGTAATCACTATTACTAATAAAGTCATCTTGTTGTATTGTCAACCAAAAAGGCAAATAACCAAAAAATATCTTTTCTAATAAGAGATATGAACAATAATACATATTCCTGATAAACAGACCATGTATTACACCCTTACCTGAACTTGCCTTTTTTTCCATGATTATATTATCTGTCTGTACATCCAGTAAGTTAGCTATTGTGGTAAAGTCAAATCAGGCTTATGAGGCTTTTTTGTTAATAAGAAATTAACACTATGCAGTAGTGAGTAGCACCGTGGCTTTAACACAGTGCTACACATGACAACAGCTAGCTTCCCTCATCCCAGTCCAACCAGTGGACACTGGGACTGAGCACCTGGGTACCCTGGCAAGGTAGAAGTTACATTCTGGTTGAAGCTAATTACTTTCCCCACTACTGCTTATCAGTCATTTAGAAAAGTTACGCGTCTCTCTGTGAGTCGGGAAAATCCGGCGGGTGGGCGGGGTCCAACTGAAAGGAGCAGCTGCACAGAGAGAGAAACGGAGCGACGCGGCTCACACTTGGACTAATGAGCAAACATGGCGCGCAGGAGGTACTCATGGGAGTTGGAGTCTTTTAGTTTTACATTGCAATTCTTTTATTATTTTAGATGGCCATTTGATAAAACTACAATTAAACTGTATAACCCGCCAAGGTGGCTGGTTGGAGTGGCTGTGTTACCCGCCACAGCCAAAATTCACCCGCATTTGGCGGGTTGGCGGGTGTTAATGTCAGACCTGCAGTCTGAGAGTCAATGTCTGGCTGTTCTTTGTAAATCTCACTGTCAGTTGGTGCATGTAGAGAGGCAGTCTTAACATCCATCTGGTGAAGGATCAACCAATCCTGTGCAGCTTTTTGCATTAGCACTCTCACACTGGTAAGGTTGGTGGTAGGAAAAAAAGTTTCCTCATAATCTACACCCATCTCCTGGCTATACCCCTTAGCTACACACATTGGATGTACTTGGATGCTTCACCTTTAATTGACATGAGGAAAGCCTTATACTGTCTTGTTGTCCTTCAGTGATGTCATCTCCTCATCCATTGCCTCTATCCACTGTCCTGAATTGGAGGATGTTACGGCTTCTCTGAAAGTCTGACGTATATTAGAAACAATCTTGTAGCAATAATCAGTGTTAATCTGTGCATGATTACCCCTTTAACTGCCTGACCTAGAAAGGAGCAATTAAAAAAATTTTGTTAGCCTTTCTTATTCACTTGGGTCAATGATAAACACAATTTAAAAGAAAAACTTGACAGACACCATAGTTTTTAAAATATTAGCCTCTACCAAATGGTTGAGATTTCGCTTCATGGATAAAGTACATAAATTCCGTTATAACACCTTAATTAGTAGAAAAATTACATGCAATGCTACTTTATAAAGAAACAGACAACAAAAAAGTCATTTTGGCATTGGAGCCACTTTTATTTCTGGTGGTAAGCCAAATAA
>JAVQJG010020044.1:0-21767 GCA_036024015.1 Craterocephalus amniculus | reverse complement strand
CATTGGCGGGAAGCTCTTTCTCTGCCGGGTTAATTTTTGGAACGTCCAGACTCCGATCAGCCAGTAATAGCGTTCCCCTAGTGATCGGGAGTCAAATTATGAAAGTTAAACCCCTTAGCCAAGAAAAAGCGTCACACAAAAGCTAAAAAAAAATAGCCGTTATCACTAACTAAGCTAGCCGGACGTGAAATCGGGTATAGTCCCTTTAAAGTTTTTAATTGCTCTTTATCTGAAGTTTTATCAGTGTATCGTGATAGTTGAATGTTGATTATTTAAAACAATAAAGATGAGATTTAATATGTAGACTCTGGACTTTCATGCAAGTGGTTGAGCAACATTATTGGACTTACAGTTAAAGACTGACAGCCATTCTTCAACAATTTGCTCCATTTTCTAAAGCTCACCAGTAGTTGCAGTGACTGTTGCGTTGCAGTCGACTTATCTGGAGTTCATATCCTTGTTTCATCATTGAATTGGACAGAACAATGATATGAAAGCTGGTTGGTAAGTGTGGGAACTCTCAGTTGGTGACCCAAAAAGTTTTTGACCCAAGTAAACAGAGGCTGAGGTTCAACAGGCTGAAAAAAAGATCTTTTGAATCTTTTAAAGAGATAGCAGAGACTTGGAGAGAAGTGGACAAGTTACAAATATACTGTGATCTTAAAAGGAAAAATCCTCAAACTCAACAACACCAAAAGCTCCAAAACCAAATTTTTTGATGTCACAGTTCTTTGATTTCAGAACAGAAAACACTTCGCAATCTAGCTAAACTTCTCAAGAAGAAAATAAGAACCGTATTTGACATATTTTGGAGAGATCTTCAATAATGTGGAAGCAGAGGGTTTGCTTTGGTGCTTTTTTGTTTAAGAAATCTCAAAGAGCCTCCTCCTCCTTATGAAGAATGATAGATGGTATTAGGCATCATCTATCAAACATGGTGGAGGCAGGGTCATGCCATAAACATGCACATCTGCCAGTGGAACCGTCTATGATGTTTACTGATGATGTGACGGCCGGTAGAAGAAACTGGTCTAATTCTTGTTCTATAGCGCTGAAATCTGTACTCGGATTTAGTCAAGTGCTGTAAAACTGATAGGATTGCTCCCCTTACTGATTATTTCTCAGATCAGTAGTTATGTTTTACAAAATCAAAACAGTGAAAATTGGCTCAATTCCATCTGTGTTGTATGTAAGAAATAAAATCAGGTTGGCTGAACAAATGTTTTCCTATGCTTTCATGGTTTCGTCAAAGGTTGTGTTTTATGATTTCAGCTTTTCTTTTATTCATAAGACACAAACCTTGCTGTAGCTGTAGAAACGTTTGTAGTCTAGTAAGTATTTGTGGGAATTTTAATTGTTAGCCAATATTGCTTCACTCATCAAAAAACACAGTTTAAACTGGATGTTTTATTTATAAATGTGGAGCTTTTACAACCCTTTAGTGGTTCCATTTTTATATGATCGAACATTATATTGTAGGGTCTTTTGAGACGCTTTGAAGTCCTTCCCTCAATGCATTTCGTATCTACAGCAATTTTCTGGCTGACTGTGAACTCGCCGAAGGATCTATGGGGCAGTTTAATGTGTTCACGTAGATATTCCCATTACATCAGCCTGCAGAAGGCTTCACAGTCTGAGCAGAGCAGTATCTCCTTCTCCTAATGTTTCCCACTCCCCAGGAGACAGGCCACTCCTCTTCTGTCTGATGCTGCTTAAGTGTTGTGCTGTTTTCATCTCAACCCCGTTAGCATCGAATTTGTTGCAATTTGTTTGTCAATAGTCAGAAAGGCAGAGAGAGCAAACTCTGCAGATACTGCATCTCACATAGAATAACACTGGAGGTTGGGGATGTTAATGGGCACATGTTATCTATCAAAGTTCTTAAAAATGAAGTAGTTACCAGATTCTATCATTACCCACTCTTCCCATTTCACCCTTTATCTTTCATAAGCTCATCTCTGCTTGTCTGCATGTCTATTTGTGAATCTGTTTACACAGAAGAACATGTCTCATCTTGCTTTCTCTCTTTTTAACCCTGTAAATACTGCACTTTTTCTTCCTGTTTGCTATGATCTGCTCAGAGAGCTGCGACACTAAACCCAATGCCCGGCCAAACCGTGTCAATGTCCGGCCTCGGGAAAATCAAGCTAAAAAGCAGCAAAATGCCACTCTGCCCACCTCTGCAAAATCTGCTGGTGGCTCTGCTGCCACTGCAAGGCACAAAGATGGTGCCCCAGGAGCTAAAAAGACTGCTAAAACTACAGTCAAGACAGGCCTGTCCGCAGCCAAGACTGGCCCATCCACACAGGGTAAAGCTAACCAACGGCACACTAACACCACTAGTCGAGGGACTGGTAAGTTCAGCTACAACTGAAGCCTGTTTCTTGCCTGCCTCACTGCATGGAAAACGTGTTTTATTGCTGTTTGTAGTGGAGCAGGGCCCGCTGTAAAGCCCTCTGCGCCTGTAAAACACGGCTGCATATAAACATCCTCATGTATTTAAAGTGCAAGTCAAGTGGCAACAAAAGAGTATTACTCTGTTTGCCTGCTTCTCACCGGTCCTGTAGCTGTGAATTGTGCCATTTATTGTCACATGACTGTTTTCTGTGAAAGAGGAAATGAGAATTTGTGTCACTCAGATGTGTGTGTGTGTGAATATGAGTGAGGTCAGTGTTGCATGGCTTTGATAAAATGAGCTTTGATGCAGCGGTGTAAATTTAGATGGCATGATGCTATTTCATGCTCATCACTTAGCATCATATATGCTTCTCATACCTCATTGATGCATTACAGAGCCCAGGGCGCTACATGTGATATCTCTGTGGTGTTGTTTGTGTCCAAGGACAATGTTTGGTTTACTGTACCTATTACATTACCAAACAAGTTGTTTCCTTAGTGTTTAAACATACTTCAGATCATTCCTTTACTTACTCTCCTTTTATCAGGCACATAAATATGCTACAAATACACTTTAAAACTGCCGCAATCAGCTATAACCTCATTCAGGAGTTGATGTGAATATTTTTTGGTTTTGGTTTTGGGCAGAAAAACAAACTGAAAGTTGTGATGATTTATTCCAGGAAATATTAGGGGACATTTTTTTTCCTCATCTTGCAATTTACATTAGTAATAATGAAGTAACTAAAAAAAACTATTATCAAATTACAATGTACAATTGTTGGATTTGTTGCCCATTTCTTTGATCCCGTTTGAATTGAACCATAACCAGAATGAGGAAACTTATTTGTTTCATGACGGCATACCATAGTTTTACATCACGTTTCCCATCTAGCCAGTTACAGAAATTCTTGGTAAAAGCAGTAACATCAGCATTTAATCTTACGCAGATGGATACACTGGCTGACATCTAGACAGCAGTTACATGTTATCCAAAGACCTTGGATAACAACCTATATTAAAAAGGTCACGTTGTGTCTCTAGGGGTTTCCCCTTTACACCAGCTTTTTAAAAATGTTTTTTAGAGCTTTTTTTAGCTTGTAAACAAACTGCAAAGTTACAAAGTTCCCAACTGAATGAGCTTGATTTTTTATTTTGTTTTGGTGAAAACCATTAAAACAAGTCCACAATAACTGCTTAGTTATAGTTTGAAATGCCTCAAAGATGAGAAGCTACCAGTCGGATCTGTTAGAGACAGAAACAAAGATCAATCCTGTCAGACTGAAGATGACAAATGTTAGGAATCCCAGTGGTTAACACTGTCATTTCAAAACATTAATGCTCTTGGTTTGTAATATTTCAGTACTTTTTCTGTGTGGAGTTTCTGCAGAGGATTGTTTCTGCCTCCAGTTCAAAGAAATGTCCTCATTCAGATGATAGTGACAGTTGTAAGGGCTTTCTCAGTTATGAGGTCAGGAAAGCTCCCCAGTGAGCATCATACTTTGATAGGGGTTTTTTTCCTTTACATAGAAGACTGCAACGGTGGAGTGACATCCCATTTCTCTGTGCTTTGTTTCGGTTTTTAAAATCTTGTCTATATGACTAACTTTTTGCTGAACTTGAACTTCCCAAAATAGTCATGAGAGCCATTAGATGTTTCTTGTGGTTTAAAGACACCTATGGATGTTTACTGTAGTGCAAGTATAAGTGTGCATGTTTTTCTGTCTCTGTTGGCCTTTGTCTTGTGATATAACTGGTTCAGCCATATTATAGAAAACTGATAGATACAAGCAGGAAGTTGTGTTTTATGTAAATTTGAAGTATTTCAACTTACTTTACCCTACTAATGAGGAGTTTGGATTTTCAGAAGTGCCCTGCTTATATTACATGAAAACATTAAGAATTCTTGCGCCATGCAGAAAGTGTGCCACTGATTTCAGTTGCAGGGTTGTGTAACTAATTAGCTGGACAGCTGCAGCAGAGCTCCTCAATACAGCTGCTCAAAACAATTTTTTTGCTGCTCTGTTTGCTCCAGTGCACATTTGCTCTAATATGTTTTATTCTTCCGTTGGGACTCAACTTGCTGACTGCTGTCAAACAAAGTGTCTTCAAAGACTTTTCCTTTTATTTTGAATATGCACGCATATTAACCACGGATTGCATCACATGAACAGCATTCTACCTACAGAAAGATGTCTGTAAGCGATTTTGTTTTGACTGTATAGTGGAGAATTCAGATAAATGGAACCACATTTGAATTTGTTAAACGCAACCTGCTTTGCTTCTCAAAACTCGAACAATGTTTGAATTCACATTTGTTTTTTCTCCCGAATCTCCTTAGCCAAATCCTCTCATCCAAAGAAGACAGGATGCACAACAAAAACAACTCCCAGTTCCACCTCCACACCTCGTTCTAGAGTACCTAAGGATGCTGGCACTCCTGCACAGTCCGATGGGTCTGACGCAAAGACTAAGCGGAAATCAGACACTCCATCTTCTTCAACTGTACCTCACAAAGCCTCCACAGAGACTCTTGATCAGCCTGGGGAGTTAAAGTCCTCACCCCTTTCCTCAGACACCAAGTCAGTTCTGTCTAAAGCCTCAGGTAACGAGACAGAGAAAACCCAGGCTGCCTCACAACCTGATGAAAAGCCTAAATCTGCTCCTAAAGGATCGGCTGCAGGTGAGGAGACTCAAAAATCACTGGCTTCTGAAAGTCCAGTTCAGTCTTCCCACGTCAACACGGCTACGGAGGATACTTCCTTCACAAAAGGAGAGACTGACAGCTGCTCACAGTGGGACAAACAGACAAGAGCGGATGTGGAGGGAGAAGAAGATAGAAAGAGGAAAGGTGGAACTGAGTGTGGAGAAAACAGCCCCAGGTAAAAATCTTGTCAAAGTCAGTCAGTCTTCACATTCTTTATCTCTCTTTTTGTAACTATGTGTGATGTTGCATTTTAGTAAAGTTTCACTAATTATTTATCACATCGTTGGTTTTAAGGGATCCTGTTTAACTTTTGACCCAAACATCAGCCTACAGTAATGTCAGTATGATGGAGTTTGTTGAGTGTTAGCACTCTAAGGGGTCTGCCCTCTTCACAAACCATTGTAACTTCACAGTAGCGGATCCAGCACTCATGGGATCATGTGACCTGCATTGATTTCCTTTTCCACATCTTCCAGCTGCTTTTATTCAAAACAACAGCAGTAAGTCCTGATCAGCTGCAGAACACTGTCTGTGTCTAAATGCAGCTAGTTGAAGCTAATCAGCTACAGACCAAAGCTAACATGATTCCCTAAACTTTTTTCCACAAATGGTGCGGGTGTTCATGTAATAACTGCATTTCATATGATTCATTTAAATATCAAAGTAGTAACAGAACGCTTAAAAACTGGCTGGTTTAGATTTATGCTTTCCATACGCTGAAATGCCCCATAGACATCCAGGTGATAGATCAATAATAACTATAAGCACTCAGTCACATATCTCTGCCGGGGCTCAATCCTTCATTGGTAAAATATCCTGAAACACGGATGGCAACTGTTTCATTTTGCAACAGTGCATGTGGCCAGTGAGAAGTTACACAATATGCCTTTAAGGACCTAATTACAACAATACATCTTTTTTTTTTATTGTGTGCAGAAAGATAGATGTGAGAATTGTTGACTAAAATTGAACAAAACCCAGGATGTGTCATTTTATCAAAGGCTTGAGCTCCTGCTGTCCTCGTATTGTCTACCGCAGGTCAGCAGAGGGTGAAGCAGAAAAGCCACGGGGCATCAGTGTGAAGACGGAGCAGGCAGAGGTGACAGTGATTCCTGACAGGCCGAGAGACAGCCAGACTAGTGACTCCGATTCTGACGGGCCAATCCTGTACCGAGATGAGGATGAAGAGGAGGAGGAGGATGAATACACAAATAGTATGGCTTTCATTTTGTGGCATATTGCTTGAATATGTATTACTTTATTAATCCTTAAAGGGAAATAACCATGTATTTTTTATTTTTCTTTCTTTATTAAATAAATAATTAATTAAATCGTCATTGTAGGCTCTGTAGAAAGGCATCGGATCAGTTTGCGAATTGAGTCAGTGCTTAAGTTTGCTGCAAGCTGTGCTCTGCAACAAGCATCTGATGATTCTGGCTAGCTCACTGTGTCTTATAACTCTGTGATGATGCCTGCAGGCGGCAACTTTGAAGACCAGCTCAGATTCTAAGAGTCGATTGCATTTATTGTTTGTGTTGATTGGTTCATTAATATCCAATCCACCTGTGCTGTTTCTTTATTTGCATGTTCATGAAATGAGCTGGAGCTAACGTTCAGAAAAAGTCTCTGCTGCTGCGACAAAATGATTGAATTGCACAGTTTGTGTTTACTAATTTGGTTTCCATCTTCACTGTTGAGGTTTGATGTTTTGGTTTGTTGAGCTTGTTTTTGGTCGCGAAACTGGCAGCAGTCTCTCTATGCAACACAGGACCTGATATTTTAGCCACAATCAAACCTATCCCCACTATTTTCACACTGACAGTCTTTCATATGAGAAGGCAGAGAATTAAGTGTGTACCGAGCTTCAGGCTATTACTGTGGGCAGGATTGATTTTCTATACTGGGAGCCCAGTACAGAAGATCACTCTGGTGTTTAGCAGCCTGTACAAAACAAACTGTAGATTACAAGTGGTTTTGAATCTAATTCTAAATTGCTGAGCGTGTCAAACCTACATTATTAACAATTTACTAGATTAATTGTTATTTGAATTTTTATCAATTTAGCTATTTTCACAACCTAAGGAATCCTGCTTACTTTCTATTTCAGGCTCTCTTGCCAGCAAGATCCGCCGCCGAGACACGCTTAACATTAAGCTGGGCAACCGGCCCAGTAAGAAAGAGCTGGAGGAGAAAAATATTCTGCCACGGAGCTCAGAGACGGAGCGACACGAGCTTCGCCAGCAGATCGGCTGCAAACTAGTCAGGTGCACAAACTCTCACAAGCTATAAAATCTGGGTGGGCGCTACCTGTCATCATAACTATAACTTAGCTGTGGAGTAATAACAGTAAATTAATTCTTTTTGTGTTGTGGGTGGTGTCATTGTATAAAACTGTGCTTAAGTTTGGCCTTGTATTCTGAAACATAAAAGCTGACGACAGACCTCCTTCAGACTTTTGTTATCTGTAACTAAAGGTGTTAAACAAATCAGAGTTTATGTGTGTTTATTGTCCTTACTAAGGTCAGTGAGATGTTTAAATCTAGTTCTTTCTGTGTTTTAGGCGCCTGAGCCAAAGACCCACCACAGAGGAGCTGGAGCAGAGAAACATACTCAAACGTAAGTTTCTCAAGTACAGTCTGAAACAAAGGCAGGATTTTTTCTTTTATCATTAATTTTATCATTAATTTTAAGGCTAAGACACAGTACCAAACCAGTTTAATATAATGCTTCAGCTGGGTGTGCAGAAAAGGGAGTTTATCACATCTTTGGAAAAAAAGATTACCAAGGAAGAGTCATTCATTTGGGAGCTAGACAATTTGCCTCAAGAGTTTTTAAGTCTTTTTTTCTAGAATTAGTATATTTGGTCCATTTAAAGTGGATCTTTCTGTATTAATCATCACCGAGTCTGACCTGTGGGTACTGTAAAGACTCCTGTAATGTGTAGCCAATGCAGAATTTATGAAATCTTGGCAGACAGAAGAGAAATCAACTGACAAATAACAAGGAAGATGGCAGCGCACATTTATATTGGATATTGTAACTTTATTATGCTATCTTGTCAGTAATGACAAGTAGTTTGAAACTTTAAGAAAACATGAAAAAAGCAAATGCACTCTGTAAAAATGCTGAGCCCAAACCCTTCAGAAAGAAGGGACAAAATCAGTTGATTATAATCATGTTTATGAAAATAAAAGTTTCTTGCCACAAAGAACATTTGTGGATATGTGGGGGACTCATTTTGTGGTGCTTTCATAGTGAGTTGAGCACTAGCAGATCCTCAGATATGATCCTCTTTGTCTCATTAATTAAAACTCAAATCTGCCCACTCGAGCAATATGTTCATCTGTGCCGAATTCTGATTCTGGGAATGGACTGTTAATTAGTTGTTTCTTTGTTTACATTATACCACTTTTATAAGGTTTATCTCCACACTTGTACTGATGTCAAAATAAACAGTTTTAATGACATTTGAGGTTTTTTAGAACTAGTTTTTATTAAGACTGAGCTTTTCCAAAATTGATTGCTCCATAATAAAAAAATACTGCTAAAAATCCATCATCAATAAGGAAATGTCACTGTTAGATAACCAGTCAGAATGCAGAAATATCATTCAGGACATCATGTAGGTGCTATATTTCACAAGGCAAAATTAATTGTCTGTCAGCAGGTTATTATGTTTCTATAACTTATCATCAAAAGTGCATACGTCCTTTAACTCTGACTGGCAATAATTTATCCACAAGTAGCCTCTTGTTTGTTTGTATTGTAACATTGATCTACTGACATCAGGGAAGCTTAAGCAAGGAATACAATCTTGTCAGGGCACATTGTAAAGGTTGTGTGTTAAAGATGTCAGTACTTCAGCAATATGTTTCTGGCATGCAGAATGAACATTGAGTGTGTCACTTCATTTCAAAAGAACAAAAATATGTTTTTTTCTGGTAGAGGAAAAAAAGGATAAATGTGTGATGCAACGCATAGAGTGTGAGGGTTTTTTTAAGCAGCTTGTTCCAAATTACCCCAGACTTGTTTAAACACATTCATACACTGTATATCCATGAAGACGCTGCAAGAATATTTACAGAACAGATTTAGCATTGATGATAAACTCATTTCCCCTTTAGCTGTTGGCTTTGTAAATACGATCACACCACACCCAGAGCCATCTGCATGCTTTAATGTCACAAATCCCATTTCCAAGTGTTAAACTTTGTAAATCTTGTCGGTGTGAAATAACTCTGACTTTCTGCATGCAGAAAAGAATGAAGCAGAGGAGCAAGAAGCCAAACAAGAGATTAAAAGGAGACTCTCCAGAAAGGTACTATAAACACCAAACACACATAAGGGAGAAGGCAAAGGACACAGCCTATATTTAGCTGCTAATATGTTCTGTTCAACCATATGAGTCACAGAAGGCAGCAGGAAAGACTTTGTGTGGAAAGATAAGTCCATCTAGTGGACAGAGGTAGAAATGAAACATGTCTGTTATCCTTTAATCTGCATTTTATCATGACTCAGAACTAAAACAGTAAGTTTAAGTTCTGCACTTTAAAATTTGCTATTTACAAGAGGTTTCTTTTTTCCATCTTTTCTGTGTTTTTGTGTGTGTGTATGTGTGTGTAGTTGAGTGTCAGGCCTACAGTAGCAGAGCTTGTCGCCAGAAGGATCTTGCGTTTTAATGAGTATGTGGAGGTAACGGATGCTAAGGATTATGACCGACGGGCAGACAAACCCTGGACACGACTTACTCCAGCTGACAAGGTACTGCATTTAATAAAATGAATCGTATGATATGACTTGGTTTAGTCTGCGTAATGAGTGTTTATTTTATATGGGGACAGGTGGCTCAGGTGGTAGGGCAGGTCATTCGAAGGGTGTTTCAAATCCTGCCGCTCCCACCTCAGTCACCTGTCGTGTCCCTGTGCTAGACACCTTACCCTCATTGCCTCTAGTGATGGCACCGCTGGTAAAACTCAATTGTAAGTTGCTTAATGAAGTTAGATTCAGTTACGCTAAGAAGAAAAAAACAATCACATAGGGGTACCCTATCTTTAACATATCATCACCTAAAAATACATTTCAGTGGATTTCTGTGGAATGAAATGTTAAACTATGGTTTGCTTCCCTCTCGAGGCTTTTAAAAACGTTTTGGAGTATGCCTGAAAAATGTCATCCTGTTCAGCCATAACAACACAACTAAAGTCAGCAACTGATGTGCCTGGCTCACATTTTCATGTTTCAGCTCATCCCAAAGGTGCTGAATGGGATTTAAGTCAGGGGTCTTTGTAGGCGCTTTTAAGCCTGCCACACCAAACACTGAAATGCATTACTTTAAGGGCCTTGCTTTGTGCATAGGGGAGTTCCGTCGAAAGTGGAAAAAAAGCTCTCCTCAAGGTTATGTCACACTTTTTTTTCTGCAGTATTGAAGAATGTGATATTGTTTGCTTAATTGTGGAGCTCACTGGTTTCAGGATTTACCGAACCATGAATAACACATTTATAATTGAAGTTTTTGTCCATAAAATTCAGTGTTCATATTTTAGCCAGCCCTCTTCTGTTGCTCAGACTTAACAGGGAATTACTCCCAAAATCACAGAAGCATGCCTGATTGTTGGTGTGCAAAGGTGCTAGAAAGTGGTCATTGCAGGGTCACTCCCAACTAAGTGACATGCATATAATACTCTTTCTACATTTGTGTGGCTGCTTGCTGATTATATAGTTTTACACCAACTGAACTTAAATCATGGTTTACAATGTTAGGTACCCCATACTACTACGACATAGTTCACCACCATTATTGTTTGATTTTAATTTTAATTTTTAGTTTGCAGCTATTTTGTTCGATGGCCTAAATCCTCTGTTATTAATTGGTCAGACCGGTGACAGAGCTGAGATGATGTTGACCAAGTTCTGTCCAATGAATAGATTTTTTTTTATGGTCCTGTCCTGTGAATGTTTTTTAAAATCAAATGTTTCAAAAACAATTAGTAGGGATGTCAAGATTTTAAGTTTTAATTTAACCTTTATTTGAGCAGGTAAGTCAATTGAGAATAATTTCTCATTTACATAGCTAACTTGGCAAGAGGCGAGATTCAGAGGCGAAAGTTTAGTAGCAATGCTCTTTGATTTAAAGATTGGGCAATTAAGCTTATATAAGTTAATTGTATGAAAGCTCAATGTGCTTATCAATGCAGAAAAGAAAAACAGGAATATATAAACAATATGTAAGATAAATTTAAGTAAAAAATAAGCTTATATTAAAATCCATTAACAAATGTAATACAGTATATCAGAAATAATAGCAAAACATATAACAGATTGTAAAACAGGTTGTAAACAATAGTTTAATACATATTCTTGCAAACATGTACATGGTTATCTTCAGCCACTGGCCTGATAGAATAGCAGGGGTTGTAGCTTTAAATGTACATGCCGTTGTTTAGAAGATCAGCAGGCAGAGAACAGGACCACTGTTACTGAAAGCACCTGCAGCACACTTCCTGGGAACAACTAAAGGGCTCCATCCGATGATGTGATCAGTTTATAGATAATGAGCAAACCATTAAGAGCTTTGTGGACTGAGGTCATTCTGTGTTAAACTGGAAGTCAAATTTCTGCCTGAACCTTTTTGGGATGTCAAGGGAATTCAGTTTCTTTGCTTCGTCACTTTAAATACATATTAAACTGAGCACTTATTTTTACTTCTGTACAGTTTATATCAAGCAGCTTGTATCATATTAGAGCCTTAGCTCACTTCCGAAATGGTGTATGCTACTGCATCAGAAGTACTGCAATGCACTTAAACCATTTTATGATCTTAAAGTCCCTCTCCTTTGGTATAATTTTAATAAGGATTTGCATTATTTATCTTTCTAAATGTAAGAGCATACAACTTCATGTTTGGAACAGCAGTTCATAAAGCCCTGATCATCTCAGACTGAGATTATAAACATACCCACTGCTTAACTTTTAGCCACTGCTCTTCAAAAAAGATCTAAGTATGATTAAGTCACTGTGTGTGTTTACTCAGGATCTACACTCCCATAACATGGCTTTTCAAAAAAAAAACACAAATTTTTATTTTAACAAATTCATGTAAATAGTAGAATTCTCTACATATTTACAGGACAATAATTTCTGACTGCCCCCATTCATTTTTTGTTACATCTTAATGTCAGGAATCTTAGAAATGAATTGTCTGCCAATATTTAATCATTTTTTGGCAGACGATCACTTTTTGTCACAACACCTGATCAGATCCAAGGGGTTTATCGGAGGAACGTCTCACATAGTCAGTGACAATCCACACTGTTTATTATGAGGTGAAATTAACACCTATTTAAAAATCAAGATGGCTGTAACAATCACATCTTCTTCTGCAGCTGTCAGATTTGTTTTTGTCCCACTTTACTGGAGGATCAGATAATGTGTGAAATCAGATCTGAAAACGATGACTACAAGATAATAGGCTACTTCATAACAAATACAATTTCCAATTTCAAAGTGGCAGTTGTGTATTCACAATAAAAAAAAGGAAGAGGAGTCAAAAACTTGAAGGTGGAACAGCTGGGATTTAGGAATGATTGTCCGCCACTCTTTAATTAACAAAGAGAAAACACTGCATAGCCTAATGAAAAAGTACAGTAGCTCTGTCTGGTTATATAATTATTTTCATTCTGATAATAAGCTGAATCAGTACAACTTTTCCTAAATGAACATGAAACATCCCTGTCCCTATGATAGCCATTTTTAAACAAATACACTGTGAATTCACATATAGATCCCTGCAGCAAAATCTGCAGCTGTGCTGATTTATTGAAAAAAGACTGAAGTCCAAATGAGATCCTTGAAGTACCTTTGATTTCACAGTGAAACAGCCTGGAGCCTTTTAGAAGTGAAGCCAGGAACATCAGCAAGATGGATGCAACCGAGTCTTCATGTTGCATTTTATAGGGGACACAGGTGCCCTTTTAGGTTTTAAGATGTCAATTTCACTGGGTGTGTTTGTTCGTCCCCAGGCTGCTATCCGTAAGGAGCTGAATGAGTTTAAGAGCCGAGAGATGGAGGTTCATGAAGACAGCAAACAGTTCACCAGGTACTCTCACGGTCGATGGTCTCCACCTTTTAACCCGGAGCTTCATTAGTAATTTATCACAGTAAATGCTGCTGTTTATTAGCTTTTACTGATCAATGTATAATCATTCCAGTCCCTCAAAGCTATTCCCAATGTCTCATTAGAGTCATGATCTACACCTGGATAGACTTTAGTTCATTAGCCTTGGACAGTGATTGTCGATAAAGTGCAGTTGGTCCTTTCTTACAAATGTTATATCATCTGTTTAGTGTGAGGGTTTGGTACGGAGAAGAGTCAACAAGTTAAAAAAAACAAATACATGTTTTAATAAAATGTATTTTCTCAAAAAATTCATAATGCTTCTCTTATAAAATGTTGTAACCTGAATGCACGTTGTCTAGAGAATGGTTACAAACTGACTGTAGCTATGAACTTGTTTTTTCATTTGTTATTTTTTTATTTCATAAACAGCAGCAACTGTAGATCAGTGTGTTAAAGGTATACCATCCTATTAATCTTTGATATTATTGGCTGATGACAGTTTTATGGCTTGACATAGAAAATCTTGGTCTCTTCTTCAAACAAGCCCGAATTCCTCTGAGCTTGTGACAGAAGATAACAAAACAGAGCAAGGCTATGAAAGGCTTCAAAGCACTTTCAGCTTTTAATTTCTTCTATCTGAAATTCCATTAAGGAATTGGACTTAAAGGGATCCATGAAAGTTAAAAAAGATCCAAGAGAGAGAGAACTCTTAGATAAAGCTGTGTATCTGCTGAACAGAGTGCAAAGTCAACAGGAGGGAGCCTTAACTGTGATATGGTGACAAAGTTAAAATCTAGATGGCACCAGATGGTGGAAATAAATGTGGACAAATGAAGTGACATCTGAGCTCACTGGCTTCTATACTGAAGGGGAAAAAACATTTTGTGAAAAGAATATATGATTAAGGGGTTCTGTTTTCAATTTTCATATAAAAATGAAGAAATACTTAAAGTCTTTTGGTGCACAACATTTTCTAAGCAAGACGTAGCAGTAGTCATCCTTAATCCAGATTTTCTCATTTTAATTGGACCTGCTCCTTCATGTTACCATTTAAAGTTTACCGTAATGCTTGCTGGAACAGAAGCATGATCTAGAATCTCCACTGCTGAACAGATGGGGAAGCGATTTTATTAACTTCAGCAGCCTTTTTTTCCTCACTCTGAGAAAGTTCAATATTAATTTGAGTAAACAAACATTTTATGTTTTCATATCACTATTTAGATATTGGTTTGCAAAGTGAAGCTGCTGTACTTTTGTGAAGAGGGTGCTAAGATGTTTTCTGTTCTCGATCATATTTTTGCTAAAAAGCAGCCAAACAGACTTGCATCCCTCTCTGGTAACTTTAAATAATTCACCCTTCACTTTGCTTCTTAGATTTTCCACATTTATTTCTTGTAAGTAAGCAGTAGTTTGCAGTTGTCTTCTGACAGCCCAGCAGAAGGCATGAACAATTTAAATGCAACTTTGAAGCAGTGAAAAGCCTTTTTTTTATCTGTTGTGTTCTCATGTTCATCTTCTAAGTAACTCTGTGTTTTTATGTTCTCAGGTTCCATCGGCCATAAATGCTCTAACAGGCACCAAAAACTACGGTCCACGGCTCCCGGCAGTCTCCTTACCCACCAGACCCTCACTCACTTTGCTCTGGAATCCAGTCGACCTTTTCCCACAACAGCCACTTCGGCCTGCGAGTGTCAATGATAACATTAAAAATGGCTGCGTTTGATCTAAGTGGGCCTTCTGGGGCACTGGTATAGTGCATGCTGGCTCTCTGTCAGAGGTTAATGGGACAGTTGGTAAAATTAATCCATTATCTTTTGAAGTTTACTTCAGCTGAACATTTCCTGTAATTACACTCCAGAAATGTTCTCTGAGAGGAAGTTCTGTTTCCCCCACTGATACCTACTTCTGTCTACAAAGACAGCTACAGGTGTCTTAAGGCCTGGGTCATTTAAAGGCACCAATGTAACATTTGCACATATCTATAGTGAGAACAGCGGTGTGTACAACTTGCTGGTTAGAGCCTTTTATTTATTGTAGACCATCAGAACTAGTTCCTTTACTTTTTTTAAGATTGCAGCATTGTGAGGACAGGTCACCGGGGAGAAAAAACAAAGTTACCTTTTGTAGGAGTGAATGTGGCTCGAGTCAGCTACAGAGTTTGTGTACTTGCCAAGTATGCCTTGTTGCAACCCAAATAGTGGCCATATATGGGCATCCTCCTGAAAGAGGAAATGGGGGATGATTGGATGGTTCAATGATGTAAGTGCCAGTCATAGATCAGTGGGGAGAGGAAGCAGTTCTGCTCTGTGTGCCTCGGCGATACCGCAGTTAATATTTTAGACATGCTTAAACTATTTTGCCACTAGAGGGCGTTGTATTATAAGAGTTACAGACGTGGCCGAGATTGGTTTTCGTAACCTACAGGTGAAGCGTTTAAAGCTGCTGAAGCTGAAGGAGATAGGCACCAGAGACTTGGAAACCCCCCCCAAGCCAATCCAATTCTGATCCTCAGCACATCATCTGGTGATGCATGATGATCATGTACCATCATTAATCTTGTGTCAGCTTACTACGTACACACCTCTGTTAACAGAGTGCTGATGTTGTTTAGAGGAGCTTTTTTTTTTTTTTTTTTTAAACTGCAGTTTTTTCAGTTTAATCTTTAGGCGGGAGTTTCTCACACAGCAGACTTGGTGCCAATAAAACAAACAGAAATTTAATTAAGTTGTTTTTCTTAATTGAAGCTGTACAAGTTTGATTTTTGTGTTTATATAAAAGTTTTATGTGTTGAGAGAAGGCACAGAGAGTTTCACTACTGATGCAGTCGGATGGAAATGGCGGAATATTCATTTCCTTTAATATGTTTTTGCAGTGTAACAAGGTCATTTAGAATTAAAACAATAGTTTACCAAAGCACTTTAATCTGCAGTCTGTGATATTTACACATAAATAGGCCTCCTGCCCTTTTTGCAAATTGCTCTAGCAAGCACAGTGAATTTGACAACATCTCCTCTGTTTTTCAGGCAGTTCTGCATTATTTGACTGACTGGAAAGCAAAAAAAGGAAAAGAATCTGTACACATTTTGATGAAACCCATTGAACCTGTTTAAAGATAGTTGGACCATCATAAGTCTAAACTGATCTCTATTTATAGTTAATAAACTAAGATTGACACAAAATTCAATCTAAATGCAAAGACCTAAGATTTAATGTGTGTAGATGCATAGTTTGTGCATATTGTGACTAAAGTGCTTCCCCCATCATTAATCTCTGGTTTTGTAAACATTTTTGTCCTTCACATATCAAGATCAAATCAACATATTGAGGATGCATGTTATTGTAGTATGTGAAGAGGAAGAATTAAACATGCTTTTTTCTGCGTGAAGGCAGGGATATTTGGCTGGTCTTGGTAATCATTCGTCCCATGGCCCACTTCATTTAAGAGGAGATATCTGCTGATAAGTGATTGACGGTTTGAGCTCGCCGACTTGCAGTAGTGTGTGTTTATGTGGAGCCCTGACCTCAGAAACACTCGTCATCCTTACAAACAGTTACTGAAAAGGACAGTTTGCCTTTTCTGCCTCTAAGTGTTTGTGGGTGTTGTAAAACAGATTTATGTACAGATATAGAAAAAAACAAACTAGCAGTATTCATTCAAGTCTATGTTATATGTTGATTATTTTGTACAGAATGTATATCAAGCATGTGCATACAGTGAAACCAGTTTTACTGCAAATATGATACAATACATTGATCTGAATGTTTTAAGCTGTAATTTTAATTGTGCTATTTTCACTTCTCTTTGAATACAGATAAAGAAGCTGCTTACTGCACCTTTTCCCAATTATTCCAAACCAGATATCTTACAAGTTAACAACAGTTCTGTGTCTTTCTTAAATGTCTAAAAACATCCTGCAGTCCCTTTTGACCTCACAGTTCAATTTTCTTCAGTTTCTTCAGACACCAGTAGATCACTGTGGACTCATAAGACTTTGTAATAATTAAAAGTAAAAAGTCTAATGCAGGTTAACATGCTTCACACAATCACCAAGGAAATTATCAATACCTGCTGGTGTAGAAGTGTTGTCTCGCCATGTCTGAGGATACCTACAGTACACATGTTATTTCCATCGCTTTTAAAAACGGAGTACCTTGATTCATATAAAGTACATCTGACAATATTTATCCCATTGAGTGGGATACAAGCAGGATATTGTCTAGTAAATAGTATTAGCAAGAACATCTAAGTGAATAGAAAGATGAATCAGATTTAAAAGAACAGTCTGTACTCCTGTATGAAGCACCCATAACAGCTGTGTTTGTAAATGCCCAGCCACATAACATCGTATGCTAGAACATTTATGAACAGTTTCAAGCCTAATGTGAATTAAACTGTGTGGGACAGTGTGAATATACATTAATTACCATACTCTCAGGTTATTTGTCATTCTTCAAATGGATGCATAGTTATAGTTTTAACTGTTAGCGAAATTAATTGACTTTATTTTGCCCTTATATTTGCATACAAATATACATTGTCTTGTGCCTCTACGAATGCTAAATAGATGATTTGAAAAAATTATTTGATTTAAAACTTTAGTCATATCTCAATACTTTAAAAACATTTATCATTGTAGTCTGTTTCATCTTCATCTGTATGGATGGAATATGTACCATATTTATATATATATATATAGAGCACTTTAAAAACAGCAATGTGGCTGACAAGTGCTGCACAATTTTTAGATAAACAGAAATGTTAATGCAATTCAAACACAATCAGAAACAAAGGTTTTTCCCTCCTTTACATCTAAACTGGAAAATATCACATACTATGATCGATTTAAGAAATATTAGCTTTTGAGCAGTGTGTAAAATATACATGTTTTTTCAACATCCAGCAGATCATAGAAAATTTATCATGTAAGCGGTGCTTGAGGCTCCTTTAATTCTTTCCAGGGGGAAATCCATAGTTTCAAACCAGAGCCATGATCAGACTAAGAGCTTTCATTTTGAAAATGTGATTTTATTGTGGGGATCACAGTCATTTTGATGATTGACGTGCTATAAACCCTTCAGCTTTAAATATAGTGGCTGTAAAATGTAATGTTTTAACCTCCTAGCATCACAGAACTGGATATTACTCATGGTCTTTAAACACCTCTACGTGCTTCGATGTAAGTCATCTTTGAAGTTGAATAATAATGTTAGACATTATATCGAACAGCTACTGTTACATCTTAACTGTATAGTGTTTTTGTATATAAAGAGCATCTAAAAAATTTGTCTTTCTGGTTTTTCTTCATGTTCTCAGTATTTTATCTCTTTTCTACAGTTAATTTGAAGGAATGAATGGAAATATGTTCATGTTACCAAACAGTGCAGTAGCTGAAGTGCCCATGCTACAACACTGCTCTCTTTATCTTTTAGTGTGATGGCTTGAGGAATGCTCCATAACAAGTTCATGAGGTAAGGGGGAAGATAACATTATGGTAGATCTTGTGTGTTTTCTATCCTTGTCAGCTGCACTCCTTCAGTCTGTTTTTAGAGCAGGAAGATCTATGAGCCCTGCAGGGCCATGCATCATATGTCACAATTCAGAAAAGTAAAATGGAAGGAGAAACTACTTCAACAGGTTCACGTTTGAGTACATTACACTATCCCGTGGAGATTTCCACCTATACTCTTCCCTTTTTCCCACGTTCTGGAAACTTAAAATTCAGAAGTGTACTACTTGGTACCTGTCAATCTTTTCTTTGGCATTAATGAATAATAAAAAAAGACTAGATTGAGAGCTACTTATAAATTGAAGCTAAATTTAAATGCAGTTCTAGATGAGTAACAGTCCTCTGAAATTGTTATCTTGCAGCACTTTGAGATCTATATTTTTGGTTTTAGAAATATATAAATTCCACTGGACTGGTATGTCTATAAGGGCTTTTTCTGTCATCTGCAGATCTAATAAAATATAGAGTAGGTATGTGGACTATAAGATAACACCAACTAAACTGCTGCAGTTGCCTGGTGACTGAACTGTTTTCATGCGGCATCCTGCCTGGTCCAGTCGTAAAAACATTGCGTTACATTAAAAAGGCTTTTCACTTATTTTTTTTCTTTCTTCATCGGGTGTACCAAACACATTTTACCTTCATCTGCTTAAAATGGATTTGACCAGTGTTAAATCGGTCAATGAATCAAGTCTGACCAATAAAATCCCTGAATATTCATTGTAACTTCTCAACTCCCACTGCCATTATCATCTCAATCACAACTCTGTATCAGTATAAGGCCAATAAAGTCAGAAATAGTTTTCCAATCATAAATGTTAGCATTGCAGGAGTTTTTCTATTTTAGTATATTGTTTTTCTGTTAATTGTCTGGATTTAGTTTTAGTCTTATGCAGTATGTGGATTTGTGGTTGCATCAAAGTTTTCTGAATCTGATTTATCTCATGCTGCAGCAGTGGATTTGAAGACGAAGGTCAACTACATGAGATGAAAATTTCAAATTTGTGACTCTATCCTTGGCTAACTTTTGATCACTGAGTCTCACCCGGAGATGTTGTCACTACTCTTCCCCATTAGCCATCCTTCCTCTCATACTCTCCAGAATCTCATTACAGGAATGTCTCCTCTTTATAAATGGCAGCTTGTGTTTCACTCGAGGACTGAACTGTTCTTTCCCTGATGTTCAGCCTTTCACTCTCATTGCTGAGTCCAGATTGATCTGGCTTTGGTAATTATTCAGTACTCATAGAGTAAAGTCGAGGGGGGAAGTAACACTCCATGTAAAGACAGGAATCGCATATTGATCTTTAAGAAGAATTTATTTCTGCTGACACTCAGCACCATCTCTTTAACTTCATTACAGAGGAGATCCATCTATATGACAGATGGATCACTCCGGGCAAGGAACCTTGTTTGGCCACTTCATTGGACGTAGAAAATGCCTCTGCATGCTATTCTGTGAAATTTAGAACCTCATGAATTTCTCCCAACCAATCATCAAAGAACAGGCTGCGTCCCAGACATTTCACCAAGAATGACTTTCACAATATAAAAATGAGAATAAACTTACAGTACTGACCACTTACTACTTCAGAGTTTGTGTAGTGTGAATATTTTAAAATCTTATCACAATAATTTATTTTTTTCAATGAATGCCCAGTGAAGTGACAATTACATCCACTCAGAGAACAGTAAATAGAACAAACACCTGAGGACCTCGATGGAGGTGTGGCTATACAGGGGTTTTCTGTACGAACAACTTTTAAGTCAATGTATCTGCCACAACCAGAGAGATTTCTGGATTTTAAAAAGGCTGCGGGTGTAATGGAGTTGGAACGGAAGTGCAACACGAAATGACAGCTAGAAATGGACGAAGACAAAGATAGAAGTGATAGCTGAGAAGGAAATTGTCGGAAATGAGAAACTGTCAAAGGTGTTAGTCACCAGAGAGGCTAGCAGACTTTGAGACTGATACAGCAACACTGATGTGCTACGGCTTGATGTCAGTGAGAGTCTGAATTGATGTTTTTGATCAATATACATTCAAACGATTGTGACAGTGGTGAGAATTGGTTTTATGAAGCAAAGGAGGACATAAGGATAACCAAAGCTGCTGGTGTCCATGTTTCAAAGTTGACCTTTAGGGAGACATTGATCATTGAAGTCACAGATGTTTGCGCTGTCTGAACCAGTGTTCAACCTTTAGATCCTCATCTCTATCAGGATCTTTATTGTTCCCTGCAGCCATTTAGTTTTTCCCACCAGAACTTGAAACCTTGAATATAATAGCATGTTCTGAATTTAAAAAATATCATTGCATTTTAATCATCGTCAGCATCATCGTATGCCTTTTGCCATGGCAGCTGTTGAACACACACACTCTGAGCTTTAATTAAGTTTCCAACACACACACAATAGGAAAGCAGTTTTGTCTCTGGTGCACTGCCTGCAGGCCTCGGCTGTAATACAAACCTACTACTCAGCTGGAAACAAGTGGACATTTATCTCAATTCCTGAAGGTTGCAATAAGTGTGACTATTACCTTTTTTCTCCCTTTTTCATACTGTTCAAAATACAGTCGCTCCACTTCTCAGATCCCTTCTGTTTTTTAAAAGTTCAGTAAAAAAAAAAAGTTATTAAAGATTATCCTGAAAGAAAGAAGTAAGTAAACCAACAGGACAGTGTCTCATTTAACACACTTGTATTCCAAGTAAAAGAAATTGTCTGGTGAGATGTGTGGATGGCAGCGTTAAAGGAACTATACCTGATATTATTTTACTCCTTCTAAGAAAAATGGTTTTCTACGTGGTATAGTATGTAGTAAAAGTGGTAATTTCATTACAATTAATGACTCATTGATTGCACATATTTACGAGTTCAGGGCCTTTTAGTTAGCGAAAGCAGCTAGTTTTTTTAGCATTGTCGTGACGCTTTTTCTCTGCCGGGTTAATTTTTGGAAGGTCCAGACTCCAATCAGCCAGTAATAGCGTTCCCCTAGTGATCCGGAGTCAAATTATGAAAGTTAAACCCCTTAGCCAAG
>JAVQJG010020038.1:0-10300 GCA_036024015.1 Craterocephalus amniculus | reverse complement strand
AGATAGATAGATAGATAGATAGATAGATAGATAGATAGATAGATATTGAATAAATCATGGGAACTTTTGTGCCAATGGGGCAGAGTACATTCCTTAAATACTTACACTTAGAGACTGTTCTTCATATCCAAAAATGGTGTTACACTGAGAGAGAGAGAGAGAGAGAGAGAGAGAGAGAGAGATCACGTGACTACTAAAACTTTCTCAGAGGAATTCAGGGTAGAGAAAAGTAGTTTTTAAATCGGTTTCACAACATTCTCCTCCGCCCTCTCCAGGCATATTGGAAGCTGTCCCGCGTGCGTCAGCTGCGTGCCGTGGGCGCGCTCATTACGCACGGCTCCGGTGTGCAGCAGGTGTGTTGGACCCACCTACAAAGCAAACTCCTGTCCTCCAGACTGCAGCCTGTCATTCGGCAGCAGAGGCACTGCGGAGAAGGAGCGCGAGCAGGTAAGAGGCTGACTGATGATTTACCTGGAGAGCTGATTGGATCTTTAACACGCCGGTTTCACTGACAGTTATTCCTGGTCTGGGGAATGTCACTAGCCTGGTTTTTTAGTAGGACAGAACTTGCTGAACTTAAAGAATCTGCTTCACGGTCAGAACCGATAAGATTATTAATTATAAATGATTATTAATCATAAATATTCCCTCAGACACAACCAACGGTGGAAAATGCGTATTTAGCGGAACTTTATCAACTGATCTTTATGAAGCTGATATAAAACTACTAGCATTAGGTTCTGCAAACTTTGGCATCAATCAGTCTACAGATTAAAGATGAATAAAGTCATAACACATTAGCTACTGTAGGTTTATACCAGGACTTTAAGACAGAGCAAGTAGTTTGACAGCCACAGTTTTGTTGGCACCATAAATAAATCATTTCACGTTTTTTCACGCCAGCGGGAACAAAGTTGAACTTACAATACATGGTATAAATAAAGCCAGTGAATGACCGTCCTTTTTCAGACAGAGCTTAATGTCTCCCAGAATTAGTTAAATTTGGTTGAAGTTGGTGTAAAGTCACTAACTTCACAAAGTAGCTCCATCCTTCCAGAAAAATAAACCAGTACAGCTACCCACAGTTAGAAACTTATGGAAGAGCCCTTTTCCCTCTGTGAATATGAGAAAAGTATCTCAATATTTAGTTTTTTTTAAATTTAGAGAATGACAGTTGCTTACAAAGTAACTACGACTCCAGCCCTGCCCCATCCAGCATCTTTGACATCAGATACAGAACATGTGAAAAATGTAAGACATGATACCTCATGTCTCATGTGCCATGTGTCTAAAGGATGTGTCCACATGTCTATGGCAGTTGTAACAATAATAAAACAAAAATGGGTAATTTATGGCGCAATTTACATAAAAATATGAAGGCTGTGAAGTAAAAATGTAGAACTCTGTGACACTGTGTATTCGTTGTCTCCTCAGTCTAGTTAAAGCAGACGGATCACTGAAGGACCAAACTTGTGGCTGCTTCTGATGATGAAACTTATATTTTTTAGGTTTATGGACTTCAGTGTTCTGTTTTCTCTGAGCTCAGTCAAAGGGCGAGTCTGATTGCACTCTGCACTCTGATAACAGTGCAGTGGATTCAAGATGTTATCTTTATTTCAGCTGGGCGGAGGGTGATAATACCCCTCATATTTCCACTTTGTGGAGCAGCAGCGTAACCTTTTACTTAATTAATGTCATCCATGATATGGCAACACATGACCAAAGCATGGTGTCAGACCACACTGTAAACCAGACTTTTAACTTCCTGCATGAAATGGCATGACAGACTTTTTTCTGTCTTCATTGTAAGCACTTAATTACAGATAGCCAAGGCTACTTTGTCCATCACAAAGTTGTGGTCAGATTACTGCAAATTGGCCTCCATTCACATAACATCACTACTGAGATTTTCTCTGGAATGCCCAAAACCAGTAGCAGAGAGAGCATGTGTGATCCACTTTTTGGATTAGCGTTGCTTTGAGAGTTCAGTTTACTGAGGTTTAGGATTATTTAAATTTATTTTAGGTCTGGATTAGTCTTGTTTGTGTTGTGCTAGTATTCTTAATAAAACATATAATTGAATGTGTTGTGCTAGATAAGATGCTAATGCTGTCAGATCATGCCTTTTATTTAGCATTCTTGTTTAATAATTTTGCAATTATAATAATGTAGTTTAACCCTCGTATGCCCCCTGGACATTTTCGGTCAGACAATCACCCTGCTAACTGGAGCTGACTTTTGGTGAAGAAGTGTCTTCCTGTAAGAAATTTTAAAAGCCCAATCTTTTAGAGAGTGGACAAAAAAATCTACTTGAAAGTTCATACATGTAAGTTTTCTGAGCGGTAACTGTAATAACGTGTGGGCCATTTTGAGTATTATTAGTTTCCTCTGCTCTTTTTCGTGCTGTTGGTATGGGCTTAGTTGGTTTTAGGTTTTATCAAAGCATATGGGGTAATTTATATCAGGTTAATTTGTGTAAATGATATTGTTTCCAGCATGTATGACTACTAGTTTTAGCTCAAATAACCAGCTGTGCACATTTACTCAAGCTAGCTTATTGTTTTAAGGATTCCATTTGTTTGCTTGACTGCTTAAAATAGCAGGAATGTTAGCTTCGATTCCCCCATGGAATTTCATTTCACACTTTGCAGAATACCTGTCGCCTACCTCAGGTTTGATACAAGCCTTCTGCTGTAGTGTTAGCGATTTAAGTTGAGCCCACTCTGTGTTCATTTCAGATGCTGAGTAAGCGTAGTTATGATGTGTGCAGGTGCAAAGTTTGCAGACTTGCTGCTGTGTTGCATTCAGCAAGTGGATTGCTTTGCAGCATTGTTGTCATGCTTTCTCAGCACCTCCTAAAGCAGAAAGCAGCCAGTTGTACACTTGGCAGATCTATATCAATCATGATTTTACAAATTGTCTCACAAAGATTTATTTACATGTAAACACTGAAAAGTCATTTATTTGGCCGTGTTTGAACAACCTAGTCCTTGCTTTTTGATTTGTTTGAGATGATCCCCACTACTTTATCTTATATCCTTCTAAAGAGCAGAAATAATGAAAAGTTATTTTAGAAGTTCATACTTCTACAATACTGGGTTTTCTGGCATGAAAAAGAAAATACTTTGTTAAGAACACTCAGTATTTGTTATCAGCCATTGGACAAATGATTAACTTTAACTTTTTATTGGCATCAGCCCAGAATCCCATAGTGAGTAGATCCCTCATTTGTGCTGCTTCCACGCTTTTTCTTATATTTGTCTTTCTGTCATTCTGGACTCCCTTTCACTTTTCTCTCATTGCCTTCACTTAAAACTGTGCATAGTAATCTAAATCTTTTCATCTGCATCCAACCAGCATAGCTCTTTCTCTCTGTCTCGCTCACACACACCCTTTTTGTCTCTTTAATGTATTTTAATGGGACTACATTCTTTCCCTTGACTCCTGCCCAGGAAGTTAACCAACCAGACCAACGAGAAAACACAACTGCTCTCTCTCTCAGTTTTGCTAGTACACACCCACCCCCCTTTCCCTTCATTTCCCTCAGCTTGTCTCTTAGTCTCTGACACAGAGGAGATAAAAAATACAGACCTATTAAAAATGGGTTTCCTTCCCTGGTGACCTTTTCTTTTGATAATAATACAGGACAATGGTGGAAAAGGGAAAGAGAAAACAGTGCTAGTAGGCTTTTTTAAAAATCATGACTGATCATGCTTTATTTTATCAACTTAGCTAACTGTCATGTCTAAATGTTTGACGGAAAAGAAAGTAAATCACAAAAAGCTGGATATTTTATACTTTATTGAACATTTGGTTTATTAAAGGGATTAAAGCTCGCAGCTTGCCTAGCATGCTACTGCTAACAACTTTAGGTATTAGTCTTGTCAGCAGTTGTAAGGCAGTGCAGTCTCTGTAAACTGATGCAGTTTTAACGCAGAACTGACAGAAAACCATAAACTGAAATTTGACATCAGTTCTTTACATTATTTAATCACGTTTAGGTACATTTAACATGAAATGACACATTTTTAACACCGAAACCACGGAAAACTATCTGACATCATACATAATTTTATTGGTAGGCTATAGCTTTATTAATGAGGCTACCCAGCTTTATAGTCTCAGCTAGTATATTAGCCTAGCATCCTACTGCTAACAGTGGCTTTAAGTATCAGTCTTGTTTAGTTTTGCTGTTGTGAGAAGGCACAGTCAGCATAAATGGACACATTACAGCATTTATGTCAGCCAATTTGGGGATCATCTTAATGTTTTCTGTTTTAGCTAGGGATGGATTAGCCTTGTTTGGCCAGAGAAGGATGGGTCCAACAGATAGCTTGATGAGGATATAAACCACATGCAACTTCTTCCTCAAAAAGGGTTTCATGCCTCTAAACCAAACATTGTTGAAATTGTATATTGGTCGACAGGGCAAAACACTTGGAAATCTTCTTGGCTGGTACATTTAGTTTGTTGTCAGTGTTTAATTCTCTTTCTCGAAATGGGAACATTTGAAAAGAACACAAGAAATGAGTAATACATGTACATGCTGATGTGGGCTGAATAAGAATTTCCTGTTTCCATTTCACTCTGATCAAAGTTGGGGTATTTGTTTTATTAAGATGTGAAAATATATACTGACTTGGTTTGGGAGCCTGGCATCTCGCACTTCTTGTTGTTATTATGCTTTCAAGTCATTTTTGGTAGAAAGGCAGATTTTCATTGAATATTTGCGTTTTAGTCGTGATCAGTCATTATTTCATGTTTTGTATAAACTCTGACTTATTACTAAACTTAATAAGTGGTTTTTAATAGTTTTCAGCATTGTGCAGTGTGATAATAATGAAAAACATATGCGAGTTATGTGCTTTACTTCCTTTGTTGTTTGTATTTACACAATGTTGGAAAGTTCTGTTCTATTTGAGTTTTAAAGTTGGTACCATGGGTGATAAAGGTACAGCTACAACCTCTAATCTGTTATATATGTAGCATCAGGTGTAGGATGACATATCCTCATGCTATTGTCTCAGTTATGCAGGTTGTCTGTTGAACAAATGCCATGATGCATTTTTAAATGCTAATTAAAGGTTATATTTCCAAGTTCAATGTAAACCTCTGCTCTAAGAGCCGGTGCATTGCATTGTCCTGCTTTCTGTAGCTGCTGGGTTGATACTTTTTCAGCTCATCAAACATATACATGATGTTTGTGTAATGTTTACTAAGTCCAAACTGATTCCATGTTTCTGATGTAGTGGGGTCTCGTTCAGCTACGTCACAAAACACAAGTTCATTTTCAGTCATACCTCGCTTTCACGGCTCTCTCTGGCTTCACTCATTCTCTCCCATGTTTCCCTCTTTTCTTCTTTTTCTTTCCCTTTGGCTTTTCTTGGCAGTGAGCATCCAGTTTAGAGGTAGATTCCCATTGTGCAGCTCTTCCCCTATCTAGAGTCTCTCATCGCATTGGTAGTACATTCTGATTGTGTTTCACTGCATACCCTTGAATATGAACTTTTTCCTTATATAAGAAATTTTGGTTGTTAGAGGAAAGAAAATGGAAACAGTGTTCACAAGAGCACTCATTTACTCAGAAAGCTCAATTGGTGGGAATGAACCCAATACAGGATGCAGACCAAAGGCAAAGGGCATTTGGTAAAGACAATCAGAACTGAATAGCACCCAGTCAGACATAGAAGAACCTTTTAAAAGTTCTGTTAGAAACTTGATCAACTGATGACTGCGCAGATGGGATGTTGCTCCATGGTTCCCTGCACTAACCAACAGATGAGCCAGTTTTTTCTCATCTAACCCTTAATATTCACCACCTCTGATGAGGACGAGGATGCTATATTTAAAAGTTGTGGTGTATCTGGGCACATGCAGTCTGAAGCATGTTGCACCCCTAAGTGATCCGAGTCCCAGTTGTCCTGAATCTAGCGGACTAGGTGTGAACAAATATTTCTGTATTGATGTGTGATTGGTACGTTCAGTTTCATCATTACCATTTACCGAAACCTCCGACACAATGATCTTAGTGCTCGATGTAAAAACGGTGGCAACATGTTTGGACAAATTACAGGATTGTCCGTTACCTCCATTTAAACTGAGATGTGTTCAAATGCAACTCTTCAAATAAATGGATGAATTTCTCATTACTACCAACTCTTCCATGGACTCCTGAAAGATGCAGCCAGAGGTTCTCACACAGCAAGAGGAGTATTTGCACGCTGAAGTTTGATCCCCTGGTTGTGTGTCAAGTTTTACATGAGGGTGTTGCCTGTCTGTCAGCTGTCAGGATGTTTATCAAAGGAGAAAAAAAGTATGTCTGAGCATGCTGTCACTTTTCATAAAGCTTTCTCTTCATGTTTTGCATGAACATTGGTACATGTTCTGCAGCCAGCCTGAGACAAACAGTGCATACCTAAACCATTAGAAAACCATTAGCCGTGGACTGTGCAGCTCTCCTAAAACAGCAGCAGGTTTATTTTGTTTACTCTGGAGAAAGAACGACATGTTTAACTCTCTCTCTGTTCAACAAACCTATAACTATTTGGAGTGAAACATGTATTCTTTCCAAAATGATTGATCTAATAGCATTGACACAAACAGATAATTAGGCAATTATTTGAAAGATTCAGTAAAAAGAGCTCAAAATGAAACTTAAATGATCTGCAAGTAAATGTATGATTGATCCGAACTCCCACTTTTTTCTCTGGGGAAACGAGACGACATGATAACTCTAATAACCATGTTCTTTACTTTACGTTCAAGTTACTTTGAAATGTTTTTATTGACTAAGTTTGATACCCATCTTCTTGGTTCTGGTTCTGCTGGAGTTTTCTTTCCTGGTTCTGATTCTGGTGGAGATTCTGGAAGCGAGGTAGGCCAGCAGGGTAGAAATGAGCGTTAGCACCTTTGGATTGATGGGTGCGGCTTTCTTTTTTCCTTCTTCTGGCTGCATGCATAGATTTTGGTTGGATGGGTTTAGGCTGGAAATCTCCAAACACTAGTAAAAATATTCAGGCCCATTCCACCCTTAGTTTAAAACAACCCAACCATTGTTCTGTGTTGATCTCGGTTATCAACAAATATGAAGTTTTCTGGTATGGGAACACCCCATTGTGGCATCTGGTGCCTTTGAATCATTAACACAGTGGAAAGATACCGAAGAAGTCGTTTCACATAGACCCAAAGAAATCTGTTCATGCTCTAATACCAGCTTACAGTAAAAAAAAGATTTAAGTCACCCTCAATTACTGGGTGACACTACTTAACGTTGCCGTGATGAAGGCCTTCATCACTCATTTCAGTAAACTCATGAGGTCATGCTGATCTGTTGTAGCTTGTGTTTGATTGTTTTATGTGGCACATATGATGTCATAAAATGCAAAACAGTGAATCATGGGAAACTAAGGAGAGGAAGGATGGGAAGTCAGATGCAGGTATTTTAGGAATGAGGGTGTGTTCACTGAAGGATAGAAACACCTGCAGACAAACACAAACACACAAACTTAGGTTAAATCCTAATTCTTCTAATTCTGAGAAAATCCCTCCCAGATTGAGCTCCTCAGATACTTTCTACCCTGCCGTCTTGTTTTGGGTATTGTCTCATGGCTTGTACAGATCTTTAAAAGCTTGTGTGGTAAATTGATTTTGAATTGATTTTTCAGGCTGATCACATCTGAGTAAAGAATGACATGTCCGGCTCCGGCTATCCGGGCTTTGTCATGACGACCTGACTTGGGGGACAAGCAAAAACCTCCTGACTGCTCCAGTGCTGACTTGGGTGAATGAACCTGGGCTGGGTTTTCTTCTTCTGTCTCTGTGTTCTGTGGTTGTTTCAGGGAATGTTGCCTCTGGCGAGCAGGTGACTGTTCAGATGGTTTGACCTGCTTGAGGAAAGTGTAACATGGAAGGAAGCAAATAAAAGAAAACACAACATTTTTCATAATTTCCTGCCAAATGGAACAGAGTCTCACAGACTGTCGTTGTTCAAATGTCCCAAAAGTCAGGATGAACTGCTGAACCCTGGTAGGCAGCTAATTCAGCATTCTGCTAGTACCCTGTCTCTTCTCTGAGATCTCTCCAGCCACCAGAATCTAGTCTGATGTTGACTCTTGTTTCTTGCTCTGCACCTTCTCTCCTTCTGTCACGATGCAGTACCGTGAAGCAGAATGCAGCTCTGACACAATGCTAGAAAAACATGGTAGAGAAATGTGGTTCAGACTCAGAGTGCTGCAGGGCAACGATGGCTGCTGGAAGGAGGTTTAAGGCTGGAAAGTTATGGTGAACTCATTGCAGTCTTCACCCTGAAGTGTAGCTGTTGCAACAGAAACAAGTGGTGAGGGAAGCAGATGAGATCAGGAGATTTTCATTATTTGACGTTGCGATTATCGTGCTCTGCACACTATCAGATGAGTGTGACTGAAACCCCTGGCAAAATCTTTATCAATAACTTTTCTTTGTGATTCTTGCTGTGCATGTGTTTTTAAAGAGATTCATTTTTACTAAGGAACAAACATAATTTTCCTTATAAGCATCAAGGTCTGATATTGTCAATTTTTTCCTTCTGATTTTTATTCCTAACCATCACCCTTTTACAAGCTCCCATCTCCTTGTCAGTGTAATGTTCAGACCAAACAGTTTAGGGTTTTGAGGTCATGCATGTTTTTCAGAGCCTCTTTCTAAATCTAGTAATTTTTTCCACTAATGGACTCCTGAGAGTCTAATTATTCATTTGCATCATTTAGAACGCGCTGCAGAGCTTCTCCTGGAATGCATCTTAGTTTATTCTTGCATTTATAGCTCCAGTGTTTTTGTCCTTCAAGTTTTAATGAGTGTTTTTTTGCATTATGCAGTACCTCCAGGCTTCAATTTGGCATCTGGGAAAGTTGGCTTGACTCCAAGACTGTGGTCACCCAATGCTTATTACTCATTAAGGCTTGTCGGAGGGCTGAGTGGGCGCTGGCTGAGTGGGTGCCGGGTGGGAGTTGCAGTGCTCAGAGAGTTAATGTTGTTGTTGTTTATGTTGATGTTCCAGTTTTGAAGCCGAACTGTTAGATGAGAAAATGGAGTTGAAAAAGAAAGTGAAGCGCTCATCTGTTGTCTTTTTGTTTGCAAACGGCATATCGGTTCATGTTACCACTCAGAGTTTTTTTTCTCTTTTAGATGCAGAAAATAACATTTTTAATACAAATTTATAATTTCTGCTTAACTTAAGCGAAACTATGAAGACATATTTTGTTTTTTTGTTGCAGACCCTTGAACACTGATAATCTCCCTGAGAAGCTGTGTTTTCAGAACCATTTCTTTGGTGCATAAACATTGTACAGTAGCTGATATTGTGGTTAAATTATGATAAATTAAGCTAGAAATTCCTGGGAAACATCACATGTAGACCTACAGCTTTAAGCAAACACCCCAACAATTACACACAGTCTTCCACCTACTAAGGAAACAAGAGATATGTGATATGACTGTTCACTGATATCAAGATAAGGTCACGACTTGCATTATGTGAGAAGTACTTCATGATAGTATCTCAGATGCATTCCACCTCTGTACTGAACCTGTGCATGCTGCATAGCTGCAGGACAAAAAGCAGAATAAGAAAATCTACACTAGACTTCTATCCATCAGCAAACTGGTGCTGGTGTTAGCATTACGCTGGTTCTGGTGTTAGCATTAAGCTATTTTTGGTGTTAACATTAAGCTGGTGCTGGTGTTAGCATTACGCTGGTTCTGGTGTTAGCCGTACCGTACCTTCCTCTTCCGCTTATCCGGGGTCAGGTCGCGGGGGCAGCAGCTTGAGCAGGGAAGCCCAGACTTCCCTCTCCCGGGCCACATCCGCCAACTCATCCGGGGGGATCCCGAGGCGCTCCCAGGCCAGCCGAGAGATATAATCCCTCCAACGTGTCCTGGGCCTACCCTGAGGTCTCCGCTCGGTGGGACGTGCCCAGAACACCTCCTGGGGGAGGCGTCCAGGGGGCATCCTAACCAGATGCCCGAGCCACCTCATCTGGCTCCTATCGATGCGCAGGAGTAGCGGCTCTACCTCGAGCCTCTCCCGGATGACCGAGCTCCTCACCCTATCTCTAAGGGAGAGCCCGGCCACCCTGTGGAGGAAGCTCATTTCCGCCGCTTGTACCCACGACCTTGTTCTTTTCGGTCACTACCCAGAACTCGTTACCATAGGTGAGGGTAGGAACATAAGATCTACCGGTAAATCGAGAGCTTTGTCTTCTGGCTCAGCTCCCTCTTCACCATGACGGACCGATGCAGAGCCGGCATCACTGCACCGCCTAAC
>JAVQJG010020035.1:0-12573 GCA_036024015.1 Craterocephalus amniculus | reverse complement strand
TATATATATATATATATATATATGTGTAACAAAATTTTTTGCAGCTAATTTGATATTTACTGTTTTGGTGACAGAAATTCAGTCATTTGAATCTATTATCTGGCTAATCTCTTTATCGCTGCCTTCCTCTTATAGGGATACTTATGGCTGTCATTTTGGCTACGTGTTAAGTGATATTCCTCCTACCAGCTCTCTGCCTACTCCTTGAACCTGCAGAGATTATCTCACCTCATTACACCGCCTGGTGATTACAGATTCACTCCTCAGAGCAGATGGAAAACTTCAGTTTCCCCAACGATGAAGAGACGTACCTGCATACATAAGCGCCAGGGTTGTGACAGTTGTTTTATAACCAGGTCAAGCGGGCACTGTGAGTCTGCATGCATATGTGTGCGTGCTTTTACAGTTTTTTTATAGTCCAGAGGCAAGCATGATTGAATAGGTATAATAGCGTGTGCCGACTGAGCTGTAAAAGTTGTAAGTTAATCCTCTGAGCCTTCTCAGACACTCGCTCCTGGGGTTCTGGGATATAAGTAAGTGCAGGTGGTCTTGCTTTTCAGCCTTTCTGGCCAGGCCTTATAGCTGACAAATAAAATCATTCTGTGAGATGTTTCAAAAGTAGACTGAAATCCAAGAGGTGTCTCTGAAATGTTTGTACCATTGGAAAAGTTGCTAAGTTAATGTACTGAATACTTGTTTGTAGGCACTTGTGGAGTTCGCGCTGTGGGTGAAACTATAAATCAAACTCTTATAAGTACCTGAAAAAGTCCCAGTCGTGACCAGCAGGTCACTCTCTGATGAAGCCATTACAGGTAGCAGAAACTGTGCTGAGCTGAATTTACAGTTTAAACCAAGCAACCTGGCAGGGTGAAAGACTTTGAAACTAAAAAAGCCTTAATGAATTCAGAAATCTGGCAAAGGCTCAGCCAGTGCTCATATATCTGAAAATAAAGAGAGACAGTAAAGTAAGTGATCTCATGTGGTTTCTCATTTGGTCTGCCCGACGGCAAGATGGCAGGGGGACATAACTCTATGAATATTCAACACCGCCCACAATAACTCCGGGAACACTGTGTAAATTGTACACAGCCCTCAGAGCCAAACAAAAAAACAACCACCGCAGACGTCATGACAGATCCGTGTGACTTCATCGTTACTCTGACTCTGATGAATAAACTGGGACTCGATTGGTATTGCCAAATTGAAAGGGCTATTTGTATCTGGAAAAGTGATTTGCTTTGTTGTGATTTCTCCTCTTTTCCCACCACTTGAGCTTAAATGTCATATTTGCATCTTATAGTTACTCATCAAGTCAAGTTATGTTATATATCTATTCTTCTCCAGATAGACTGAAAACTTAAATGGCATGTTACACAGAGGAGTTAAAGGAGTATTTACTTCATAAAAAGTCTGTGAAATAGTAGCTCAGACACAATTATCATGTAATACTCATGTCTTTTATCTTCCTTTTTCATCTTACTAGGACTGTAGGGTGTTTCAGGTCAAAACATCAACCCCCTGTGTGTGCACACCATTTAGCACCAATCAAGCATAAATCACCATTTGGGAGTCTGCACTCTTTACCCACTAACACCACATTTTTTTTGTACTGCAGACTGAAATGCCATACTCAATTAAAATGTTACAGAAGCAAGCTTTGAAATTTGGTCAGAAGCAAGGAGAAATATTTGAAAACGATTGCCTGGAAATATCAAACTTATGCTAGGCTCTCAGACAAAGTACGGCAGCAACTATTCCAAAAGCTCAATCGTGTTCGCAAAAAGGTGGATGTTGTGGCTGCACGTGTGTCTGACAGGTTGTTTCCTGTTTTATCAGCTGAGATTTGCAGGTTAAGGCTGACCTGTCACTCATGTATGATTTATGCAGCTGCAGCACAGTGATTGGAAGAAGAGTGGGGGGGTGGGGGTGAAGCAGAGGAGCCCAGGCACCCTGAACATTTCACCCCTCATCTGACATGCACCAACATATTCCAGCTGGATTTTGATCACTTTTGCCCTACAGAGGAGAAGGTGCCGCTTTAACTTACCTCTTACCTACAGTACAGTTGAGGTTTGCTCTGCATACTCACAATTTTGGATGACTCAGACTTTTTGCTGCGTTTAGTTTGAAACACTAAATCCTCATTATAAGATATAGCAACAGAGAGTAGTGAGCACATATTCTCTGGCTCTAACGAGAACCTGCCAGGAGCTAAAAGCGGATCTATCAGTCATGACAGCGTTTATCTGGACTCATAGGTGCAGCAATGCCTGAGGAAGCTTCCTGGCACTGCACCACATAAAGAGTTTGACCTTTGAGATGCGGGTTGCCTGCTCATGCTTTACCCATCAGCAGTATTTGTTTGACAGAAAATGACAATAGGCAGCACTCAGGCCGAACCTTAGGTTTATTCACCAGGATGTGAAACAATCAGTAGTCGATCCTGGCCAAGTATTCGCAGGGAAAACTGACAGTTACTACTTTATCATGGTTGGAGAAATAGAGCAGTATGAATGTGTTGCTGGTAGGTTAAGAAAAAAGAAAAAAGGAAACTTGACAGCTGTGTGATTGAGAATAATTTTCCTCCAGCTCACATCAAATGATGAGAAATGTAGAGCAGCCAGTATGTGGTTTTAATCGAGTGAACAGAAGAAGTGAACAAAATACTTTTCCAACTGGAACATTGTCCGTTGTTCAACATTTCATGTCCACAACAAGAATGTTTGGGGGTTAGAAATTTGCCTAGGTTTTACACAGAAAAATTTGGCTCGGGCCTACAATTTGCGTTGAAACCGTTTAAATGTCTTCCCCCTCAAGAGGAAAGTGATCCTCCCCCAACTCAAAATCTCTTTAAGCTGCATCGCGACACTGTATGCACGCCAACCATACACACACACACACGCACACATACACACAGCAGGTCGCACTATCAGTTTCAGTTTGTTCAGTTCACAGAGTCCCTTCTTCCACAAGAACATCCAACACATAACAACAAGCAGACACACTCACAAAACACATACACACACATTAAAGTCATTTTATGCTGGCTAATTGTGATACACTGTGGATATAGGAACCAGATGCCATTCCCAAGTCAGTTTTCCAGTGTGGTTTTCCTATCCCTGCCTAACCTCTGTGTCCAGATTCCCCCAATGAGCACCAGCCACTTGTGGTCGTCCATTTCTGCCCATTCTGCTCTGATTACTCACATCCCTGTCCTACAGTCATTTCCCACCTTGAAGAAAAGTTCCCCAGGGGCCCACGGTGACATGATTGAGGGTCCTCATGCAGAAATAACAATTGAAGGTGTATATACTGTATAGATATAATGACACCTGTTTCTGTTGCAGGTATTTGCTATTTTGGCTAGATGTGCACTGTGCTAGTCCTTCCACACAACTTTGTTTCCACTTTTGCATTGGTGCTTTTTGTGTATCTACGTGAGAAATTTCAATGTTGCTGTTATCAAAGTAAATGAAAAGTCTAGTCTAATAGAGCAAAGATGGTGCATCATTTTTCATCCACGGTTAAAAAAAAACACATAGGCGCTTGAAAATTTTAATTCTCTCACAAAAAATGTCACAAAATTACGTAGAAAATATTTTCTTTCTTTTTTAATTGTATCTTTATTTCTGTCACTGGTTGGTTAGGTGTAGGGGAAAAACTTATAGAAAGAAGGAGAAACATAAAAAACACGTTTTTTTTAGAATTTTATGTTATATTGAAAATGTCAAAACTATATGGATGAGACAACCTGTTCTTATAGAGGTGATGGTGCCACTATTGTGGGTGGTGTTCATTCCCATTGGGACGGTTCAGGCTCAAGGAAGCAGGACGTCTCTTCACAGTATAGTGAATGGAAGATACGTTTGTGGATTTCCATGTTTCAGGCATATAATTTCATCACATTCACATGGTTGTGAAAAAGTCTGAGTAGAAGAATCAAGCAGCACCGTTACACGCACAGTTGAGATAAGCTACGGTTAGAATTCTAACTGGCGATTTGATTTGCCCATCAACTCTGTCCCAGTAACATGCATGGGAGGTGAATCGAGTTATTGACTAAAGTATGGCCAACGCCAAGAAGCTGTGGACTGTGTGAGGAAATGTTCAAAGAATCCTGCTGCTTTTAATCTTCTTTGTAGGAGATCATTATTCATGTAAGATTGCTGAATTCACTGTACAGATGTTTATAGGTTCTTCAATGGTCATTTTTGTCAGGTGAAGTTGCGGTTATAAAGTCAGGAATGTATCAGAGCTTTATTAGAGTCCTATGTTACCATATGTTAACGTGTAGTGTCATTGAGCTGCTTTTCTATGAAAAGTTCTGACACTAGCTTTCAAAAGAAGCAGTAAAGGATGGCAATAAAAGCAGCTTTACTGAGAATGTGACTGCTTATGGAGAGCACCTATTTGAATATAATTAATTGTATATATGTACAGTAAGAGCGAGTCAGCTCGCAACTGTTATCTGGCTATGTCAGATGAGCAAGCATTTTGGACATTTTTGGTCAGACTTACACATTTACTGAGTGGTGTGGATTTGGGGATAGGACCAAGCTGGAGCTACAGGTAGCTGGATGAGGGGAACACGTTAGTGTAACAAAAGCAGTGCTACAGCAGGTTACAGGAACACGATAGAAACCAAAAGAATAAACAGAAACACAGCGGACTTAGGGGAAACCTATCAGACAGGGAAAGTAAGTGAAAAATAATGATGACCTTGCAGCGAACAAAAAAGAAACCAATGGTTATTTTTACAGTGAGGAGAAGAACAAACCAAATGAGTAGCAAGTGGAGCAATCTGCAAATTAAGACCAGTTGTGCACTGAATAGGAAGAACATACAAAGGCGTGACTCCACAAAATAAGACAAGAAACCAAAACACAAGACTCAAATACAACAGAAACTAAGCAACAGAAATCAAACGGAAGCAAAACCCATAAACCACAACAACTACATGCATTTTAAAAGTATTTTGTTGGTATGGCCAGTGCAATCCTTTTTTACCCCTAGTGGCATGGCAGACATGCTCAGGGATGCATGTTAGGTGTTATATTTGAGAAGTACCTGTAGGAGTCACCTATCTAACAGTAAAAATCGAGAATTTAAGGAAATGTCGGGTCAGATGACAATGGGGGGACTCCAACCTGGGTGCTTCAACAAGCATGTGAACAGAGCTGTCAAAGCTATTCGGATGAGAGATGAACCATCATCAAAACCTAAGAATTTAAGGCCGAGCTCCAATTTAAGCATTTGTGGGTTGTATTAGTGGAAAATTTGCATGGATTAACTTTTTACTTGCAGTTTTATGTAATGGAAAATGTATGTAGGCTACACATATCAGTCATCATTGACCAATGTAAGTTTGTGGGACTTTTGGGGCAAGTTGAGCCATAAAATTATGTCATTTTAAATGTTTTTAAAATGTTGCATACTGTGCTATGGACCGTGCTACAGAACACTACATGCCCTGCAGGGCATGTATTGACATTGTCATTTTACACTTTTCTGGAAGACCAGACTCTCTTTTAAGGATGAGATAGAGTATTGGTAATAACACTTTTATGTTGTATTGCTGGGCGTTGGATTAGATGATTAATGGCCCCTTCATTATGTGCGGTACATGTGACGTTACAGTGACAATCTGCAACATTTCAGTGTTAACTACACTCAGTTTTTAAACAGGCAAGATGTAACACATGAGCTGTAGATGTGGGAGGAACGAACACTGAATTTCCGTGAAGTCAGCCAAGTTAAACTAGATTTAGACTGTTGTGAGTCCCAGAGCTTCTTTCAATTTCACTGTATGACAAACACGATGCTTCACTTAAGCATCTGAAGTGTGTCAGTCAGGGTTCAGTCCTTTCAAACCTTTACTTTGGCCCACCTCCTACTTGGTGGTGAATAGCACTCCTCACCTGCCCCCTCTTCACTTACTCATTCCCTGTCAACACTTGGTGCCTGGAGGATTTCTTTGCTTAACTTCCTGTGTACACACATGTTTATTAATATTGTGGAGCCGTGTTCGAGAACCATGTGCCTGTAAAGAAAAGGTTGTAAAAGCAGTAGTTGTTGGCCTACTTCTCAAGGATGCCAGTACTCCAGGGTGAGATGATTGCATCCATGTGGCCAGCAGTTCGGGCTACATCTGCGTCTGCTGCCAGCCCGTTAGGCCCAGCTTCTTCAAAGGGGATACAAGCTCCATTTGATGAATTGATTTTTCTGGACCTTGATAAGTTTAACCGGTCACTGTGATGAAAACTAATACATCTGAGTCCAGACAGAGGTTACTTACAGATCCCCCTTCCTGACTCCTTGCATCTTGTTGGATTATGTGGATTGTTTCACAAAATTGTACAAGCAGCTGGCAGCCAAACCAGAGAGAGTTTTTTTGCTCATGTCAACAACAGCTAAAGCTGTGGATGTGAGCCAGCCTCTCGCCTTGTGTTGCGCAGTCAGGCGAGCTCCGTCAAGCTTTCATCCATCATGTTTTTCGGGACATTATAATAAAAGAGGAATGTGAAGAGTACATACTCAGTGTCTCAGGTTTCATGTGAGACAATTTCCAAATTAGGTTGGCAGATGTGAAAAGCTTGGTATGAAAGTGATGTATTTTTGCGATGAGTTAAACCTTTTAGTTTATCAATTGCAGGCCAGGAGAAAGAAATGATACCACAAATAACAATGGAAATACAGAATATATTTATTTAGATAAGTCATAGAAGTCTTTGTATGTGGGCCAGATAAACACCACATTTGTAATGATAAAATATATAAACACCAGTGTTGCTAGACATATGAAGCCTAAAAATTATTAATATAAGGCATATTTGGACTTGATCTTATTGATTACAGCAAAATGAATTGAATTCCATTTATTTTTTTACAATCATTTTATCAGTTAAACATCTATAAACCACTCTCACATTTCAACAACTAAAGAATCTAACTCATTAGGCTGCACATGGTGGACTTAGAGCTCAGGTTCAGTATTTTTGGACCAATCAGCATTCTTTTCTGCTGGGATCTAAAACGCCAGTCCTAAAGGGTTGTTGTCCTGCAAATTTGACATATTTCCCTGCTCTAACACTCAAATTAAATTGATCCAGCAGCATATCATCAAGTTTGATCATGTACTTTGAAGCAGGAAAATGTCTAAAACCTAGGAAACAGTGATTCTCAAGACTTGGAGTTTGAGATCCCTGCTCCATTGCAACATATGACTGGCCTTTTAGTGTGGCAATAGTCAAAGCTGATGTCTAATCAAATAATTACCTCCGCCAAGGAGGTTATGTTTTAGCCGTCTGTCTGTCTGTCTGTCAGTATACAAGACACTGTAACTCAAAAAGTTAGTGACAGATTTCAATGAAACTTTCAGGATAGCTTGGGAATGATGCAAGGAATTATCGATTCGTTTTTGGTGAAGATCCGGAAGAGATTATGGATTCTGGATCACATTGAAATTTTCATTAACATTGTAGTAAATGGAGCTTGCCGGATGTCTGCGCCCTCCCGGTGCTTTTCAAGTTACAGTAAATGTTGGGATTTAAGGCTTTTTGAAACTACATATGTGTTTCGATTTAATGCTTCCTAACCAAAGTGTTTTGTCTTACATGTTATTTACTGAGTTTAATTTTAGGATTAATTTTATTTCACATTTAATTTGATTTTATTCACAATATCAACAATAAAATATAGGAAAAAATAATGAGAAGAATATCGTTTACATTTTAAAGCAGCGTTGTTGCTTGTAGCTCAATAGGCTAATTTCAAAATGTTAAATAAATTCTGCTCATATAAGTAGACAGAAAACATTCTTTGTACCAATGTGGACATTTTTTAAGTAATCTATTTCAGTTTTAATCTGGTTTGACTGGATTTGAATGGGACTCCTCAGCCAGCATTCCAGGAAGAGGGTCATTTGATGCAGTACATCATTAAATTATCTATTATAGTATAATAGGATGTATATAGAATAAATATATCTTTATAAATATGAATGTATAAATATAAATGCAAATCCTGTTTTCCTAACATTAATTATGTATATTATGAAGCATTGCCTTGATCACGTTTTTTATGTTACTAAATCATCAAGTAAACTGTATCTTACAACGTAGAGATGTCATTTATCATCAACTGTGTAGACAGGAGTAAAACTGTTTTCAGCTTAAGACATTTAACTCCTTTACCCACAATCCAAATTCCAAGTACAAGCTATTTTACAAAATGCTGTGACTCTTCATTTATGTCATTATTTTCACGACAGTTAACATAAAAAACGAAAACGTACAGAAGAAACAATGGATTTGTTTTTTCATAGTAATTTAACTGATTCCTAAACCTAACCAAGCACAGACTCTGGAAAACGAAAGACAGCACAAAAGAAGTGTATGTCAGTGCCAGGGTCATTTAATTAAACATCGTTTCTTCTTTAATCGTAATCTGAAGTGATGTAAGTGACAGTGTCAGATTTGAAAGAAAATGTTATCCATGTTGTTTGTGGGATTGGCACCCGCTCATTATATGAACTATTTTCCCCACAAACCTTTGCATTATTCTCTTCTGCCCTGTTAAAAAGGTGGCAGAGGTTTCGCTTTTCATGTCAAAACCTCATTCAGGCCTTTTGCAGGAGATGGTGGTCATGGTTTGGCTTAGAATAAGAAGCTACCCATGTTTCTAGAAAAAAAGGCTTTATCCTGATCCAGTGGTCCACCATAAACTTCACAATATCATGAACAGAGAATATTATGTTATAAATCAGCTCATGAAAGAAGTTTGACATAGGTTTTCCCAGTATTAACCAGCAGAAGATGTGAGGTTTGTCATCCGTTTTAAATTTGTCATTCTCAATAAGTGGATAAAGTCCTTCAGATTTGTGGCAACAGCGTTCTGTTCATCAGCACAAATATGGAGGACTTGTTTGATTTCTGGTTTTTATGCTAGCTCAGCCTAGCATAGAAAAACGGTGGAGAGTGGGGAAAGACTGATTCTGTTCAGAGTGAATGAAATCTTCAGCCAAGTGTTGAATTTTATCTCCATACACTATAATTGTTAAAGTTTAGGAAACTGGTATATAAGTGTGCTACAGTAAAAGTGCATCACTGAACAGAATACAGTTTTGTTATCTTCCATGTAGCTTGTCGGTGTTTCACAGCAAGCTGTGATTCATTTGGAAATTCCTTGAGTACATTATTTACCTGTTTGCAAATGAGGCATCATTTTATCTGTGTTCCTTAACACATGGCAAAAAAATTGTTGATCCACCTTTGAAAATTTGCTATTCCTTCAGCAGACTTTCTTTTTAAGTTTTTCCTCTATAGTAGATACAGTATGTATTGCATTTTCTGTAGTTATGAAAATTAATCCCATACTACTGCTAGAAGTACTCAAATTACTGACTGAAAGTACTTTTCAGTAATAAGTGAGGTGACCATCCCATATCCTAGTTCCAGCTATATTTTATTTGAAGTTGGTGTGTAGCATTTTTTTTTTGACTTTATAACAATAAGATTGTGGAGAACTGAATGATACTGACAAAACTGACACTGATATTCATGTTTTTTATTTTATGGAAGTCTAAATGGACTAATTGGAAAATAGTTTTTATTCTAAATATTTATTTGAGCTCTTTTCTTAAACTTCAATATTTTACTCGAACACGGCAACTGTGGATGATAAGCCTCTCAGTGCCCCCAAAAGAGTGAATGAAGGACAACCAGTGTTGCTCTCTTTCTTTAATCTGTAGAGGAAAAGCCTGCAGGGACACACAAACTGTAGGTAGTGATATGTCAGAGAAAAGCTGGGAGACTAGTGGGCTGAGATGGGATTGGGCCAGGGAGTCACATATCAGAGGAGTGAGCAGAATCCTTAATTTCTTTTAAATGGACAGTAAATAAGTCCCATACAAAGAGAGACCCTACTACTGCTCAACTCTTTGGTTGATTCCATTTCTGTTTGCAACTAAATCTTCTTTTTCACAGCTCTTCCCTGCTCGTTCGTGTGTGTGCATCTATCCAAGTTTGTATGTCTGTCAGAACCAACTTGTTTGATAAAAGTTTAAATGTATTTGTATCCAAGCACCATGAAATTGGAAATAGAGACAATTATTATCATTATTTAGCTTTCAGAAAGATGTAGTCTGCCATTTTTTATTTATTTCATTTATTTTAGTTCATTTACCTGTTTTGATACCTTCCAATGACAATGCTTCTGCTTTCTACAGTCTACATTTTCTTGTAATGTCTCAATTTGAAAATAACATCAAGTTACAGTGTTTTAAGTCTTAGGTTTTTCATGGACTAAATGTCTGATTTGCAGCATATGCTAAATGCTAATTAGCTCAGCCATACTTTGACAAATTATTACTCTTACAGTACCAGTCAAAAGCGTGGACACCCATTAAATCCTATGGGAAGGTGTGTCCAAACTTTTGACTGGTAGCCTTCTATGTGTTAAAAGTGAGACACACATTTGTAAAATACCTCAACCAGGCTATTTTTCCAATTTTTCACTTCATGTCATTATTTTGAAATCTCTGAAAGTAATAATCTATTATTTCTAAAGGTTGTTGATAGCTCTACAGAGGGTTAATCAGTTTCAGCAAACTAGCTTGCAAATCCAAAGTGAGCACGTCTGATCAAACAGAAGGAACCTCCTGAGCACCTGAAGGGCTGCATATGAAGAAGAGCCAGAGCAGAAGCAGTAAAATGATGTGATGACTGAAACCACGGAGCAAAAGAGATGGTTTGACAAGTCAACACACACTGAAATTCCACTTCAGTACACTTGGCTCCTTTGAAATCATCTTTTCAAGAGAGCTGTTTAAGAGTCTCTATAAAACACCCTCACTGTACCGGTTTAAACCTCTTGGAAAAGCTCCAATAAGTGTTGTCTCTCTGCGAGTGATGTGCAAATAATGGGCTGTATAACGAGCAGGTGCACACTTTATAGAAAAATCATTTCCACATGCTGTATGAGCCGTATGAAACAGCGAAGTGAAGTTCTCCTAGAAAATGCTGCTTTCTCTCTTTATTTGATTGATACAGTTTTAAGAGTTTTGATTCAAAATGTTTTCAAAATGAAAAGGTTTTGAAACTTGAAGGGCATACTGTACTTGAATGTACCTGACAGTTTAGTGGGAGAACATCTGACAGAAAAGAGAGGGAGCCGCTTACAGGATAACAACGTCTGAGGTTATGCTGTATATAAAATACTTTTTTTGCCCTCTTATAGAGGGTCAGTTTCATTATATTCCTTCATTTGCCTTGAAACAATCTAGATTTATTGTAATTCTGCATCATTTTAATATAATTTATTTTCTTCTATGCAAACATTGTAGCTCAGTGATCTATTTTTTATATTTAGTGTTCCAACCGCACTTTTCAGTGCCAAACATTGTGCATTAGGCAACCTTGTGTATAAAGCAGTAATAAGTATATTTATGTATTTCTTTGTTGCATCCAGTCAATTTCCTCCTATTGTCCAACAAAAAGCTTGAAATGTTTTCCATTTCAAGGAGTATGTTGGAAAAGTATTTAGCCTCTCTGCAATGCTTCTACATCACTATTAATGTACCATTACCATGAAAAAGTACTATTTGACTCTAATATGTTTCCTTTGTTATTCCTGCCCAGGGAGCTGAAATCAGAAACACTGTTAACATAATAACACATTATGTGTTTACAAGTGTGATGTGGCTCTTTTGTTCTGCCAGTCAAGCACCAAACAGCATGATGTGTGTGTAATAAAGCTGAATTTCAATCAGCCTGCCTGAGACACAGCTACCTCGTATTGGGGATTTATGGGATGTTGCACAGCACAGTTTTGCTGTGCAGGTTGACAACCTTATGACCAATGCAAATCAGACCTCAGGCAGTTGGGAACACATACACTTCTATGATTACACAGAAAGCTATGGATAGTTAACCATGCATCGAAAGTAATGTTCAGTGGCAGCAGGCAGGCAGAAACCTGGCAGCAAATCTCTTCCCCCTGAGCAGTGTGGTAGAAACTGGCAGAGGAAAACTACCTCTGGAGCGTTTGAGTTATCGCCTCGCAAACGTCTGCCAATACAGTTGAAGCCTGTCGGTATCTATAAGACTGCAGTTCTGGGTGACCGGTCCATAGACTTAAGGGAACATCATCCAAACACAGGACTTTTACTAATGTCATCCATTTATGGACGAGTGTCAGCTGGACTTGTGTTACTCTGGTAGAACAACCAATGTAAAGCTACTGATTGCTTCTGAACTAGGGATGCAAATTATTGAGTGATTCATTAATTGATAGTTGTTTCATCTTATCGATCGATGATCGATTAATTGATAAGCGGCAATTTTTCTGAGAAGCTGAATTTCTTTTTGAATTCATTCGTTCCTTTCTATGAAAATGCCATTTTTCCTATGAAAGAGAAAATGCAAATAATATCCCTTAACAAAATATTTATCCATATTAGCAGGGAAAAACATTCACAAATTGAACAATGCAATAACAAAGCTGTTTTAAGAATACTTGAAACATGAAAATAAATTAGTGCACTGTCTGTCAGAATTTAAATGAACTTCTTTA